>PVIY010003355.1:0-114363 GCA_004026745.1 Myrmecophaga tridactyla | reverse complement strand
CCACAATGTAAACACATTCAGTGAAATAATGAGATCAAAAGATGAATCATAACAGGTTGAATGGATGGCATGTAAGAAGGAGAAGACAGCAAATACAGAATAAATTTAGAGAAAACCTGCTTGTTACTTAAAGGAAAGAGGTAAAATAATGTTTAGAGCATGGTAGGCAGCCACTAAGATTGTCCTCAAAGAGCCTAGCCTTTTTATAAATTCTTCCCTTGACTGTGGGCTGAATTCATTGCCTGTCTTCTAATCAACAGAATATGTTTGAGGGGATGGAATATCAATTTTGGGATATGATTACAAAATGATGGCGGATTCCATCCTGGGAACTCTTTCTTCTCTTGCCTGATTAATCTGAGGGATTTTGCCTGCCATTTTGTGCACTGCTCTATAAAGAGTACCAAGTGACATGAAATAGCCAGCAATGACCTGAGACCTGTCAACAGCCTAATATATGAGCTGCATAGCAGATGCTCCCCTGGTCAAGCCTCCAGATGACTGCAGCCCAAGCCAACAACACGACTAAGAAACCAGAGCCAACACCACCCAGCTAAGCTACACCTGAGTTACTGACCCATAGAAACGGTGAGTAATAAACGCTACTCTATTTGTTGGCTTGTTTGTTTTAAAATCAGCATTTTATGTAACAATGAATATCTAATAGAGATTTGGGTACCTGGAATTGGGGTGCTCCTGTAACCTAAATGTAAGTGGTGACAGTGGTTTTGGGACCAAGAAGTAGACATGGAGGAGAGTGCTAGTGAAAGTTAAGTGTACTTTAAACATACTGTCAATGGAATTTTGTACTTTAAGGAGACTGCAATGAGTGAAGAAAATATTTTTAAGAACTGAAGGAAAGTGCATTGTGGGAGACATTTAGGAAGCATTTTCATCTGCAATTATGTGGAAAGCAGAAAAAAAAAAAAAGTACCTAATGATCAAGGTCACATACCTAAAGAGATTTCAAAGAACAGAGTCAAAGGTGCTGCCTGGTTCACTCCTGCTACTTACAGTAAAATGTGAAATGAAAGGGATAATTTGAGGGAATGACTACTAAAAACAGAAACTAAATTTTGATGGTTTGGAACAATTGAGTGCTAAAACACGGTGTTAAAAATAAGGAAAGGTTTCCAGGGAGGATCAAATCCAGGGCACAGTAGATAAATATGATACATAGATGGAGCTGAAGGTGTAACTGTAAAATGTTTTGTTATAACATTAAAAAAAATGAAATGTAGTGCCCCAGAGTACTGTTCAGTCATATAAAAGGTCCTTTAAGTTCATTAGTGATGTGTCTTAGAGACCTTCTCAAACAATGCTGCCTCTATGAAGCCTAAAGAGTTGTTCCTCAGCCTTCTCCACATAAATTGAAGGAATGAATCTACTTATATCTGAGAGAATTGTTTATGTGTCTTTTGTCTAATGGCTTGAATCCCAAGATTCACAAAGGACTGACAAAGATTCCCTTTTGCAGTTAAATATGCAGATTTTTTAAAAAGACATTTGCATCCCCAGACTTCTAAAAGTTGCAAGTGGGCTGTGAAAACTACTGAATTGCAAACATATGCTAACTTTTATAGGAAAGGAAAAATTGCTCTGAGGGCAAAACCAAGAGGGTGTCACTCAATCCATCTTTAAGATGATCACACCCTTCCCACAGGTGGACTGCAATATCTTGAGAAACCCTCAAATAAAGGCATCCAGCCAAGTCATGCCAGATTTCTTACTGAAAAAAAGTGTGGAATAATAAAAATATGCTGTTGCAAGTGGTTGATATTTTTTTTTTGGCATATGCAGGCTGCAGGAATTGAACCCGGGTCTCTAGCATGGCAGGCGAGAACTCTGCCACTGAACCACCGTGGTACCACCCTAAGTTTTGTAATATAAATAAATTGCTGGTAGAGAAAGAGGCGTGAACTTCAAGCATTGTGTAGGGAGTTTATAGGAGAAGCAAGAGTATTGGTTGTGGGATTAATCTTGGTTAAGAGCTATAATGCTCCTTTCCTGAGATGAAAAGGAAAGAATGCAGATTATTAGTAATTTGTGGTTAGGGTTTGAGAATATACTTAGTTGATTATCTCTGTTTTCTTGAAGAAATAGAAGATTGGGTCTTATGCTCAGAATGATGAATTTTATTTTGAATAAAATAAATTTAAAGGGAATTTGGGAATGATCAAGAAGGAGACATGTAGGAAAAAATGACAGAAATTGTTTATGGCAAGACAAAAGTTCGGAGCTGTTTTGGTTTCCTAGGCTGATGAAGCAAATGGTGGTGAAATGGGTTGGGCTCAACAGTGAGAATTTATTTGGAGTTTTGAAGCTAAAAGAAAGTCCAAATCAAGGCATCATTAAGGCGATGCTTTCTCTCTAAAGACTGTGGCATTCTGCTGCTGGTTGTGGCAAACCGTGGTTCTTAGTTTGTCACATGGCAAGCACATGGTGGCTTTTCCAAGTCTCTCTCTTCTCTTATTGATTCCATTGATGTCCAGCTTCTGGCAGCTCTCACTGTGGCTTTCTCTTTCTTTGACTGAATTTCTGCTTATAAAGGACTCCAGTCATAGAGCTAGGGTTCATTCTGATTGAAGTAGGACACATCTTAACTGAAATGACTTCATCTAAAGGTCCTACTAACTATGGGTTCACACCCACAGGAATGGGTTAAGTTTAAGAACATATCTTCTGGGATACATAAAACTTCAACTTCAAGGCTGACATATTTTTTTTATTGGAGAATGGGTAGATAGAGGCATCAGCTTGAATGACTTAGGTCTAGGAACATAGAGAAACAAAGCTTTAATTGAGCCATTGATTTATCAGGGGAGGAGAACCAATCAGAATAGGACTAGAGATTTCTGGATATTGTCAATCAAATATTGAAATAATGAACAGGGGACCTGTTCTAGTCTGCCAAAGCTGCAAGAATGCAACACACCAGAGTTGGATTGGCTTTTAATAAAAGGGGATTTATTTAGTTAAAAATGTACAGTCTTTCAGAGGAAAGGCAGCTAACTTTCATCTGGGGTTTTCTCTTACATGGGAAGGCATAGGGCGATCTTTTCTGGTCTTCTCTCCAGGCTTCTGTTCAAACAACTTTCCCTGGGGTGATTCCTTTCTATATCTCCAAAGGCCTGGGTTGAGCTGTGAGTGCTGAGATGAGGTATGCTGAGCTGCTTGGCTTTGCTACATTGCGGTCTCTCATTTAAGCATCCAGCCAATTAAGTCAAACATCATTCATTGCAACAGGCACACTGGCTAGCCAACTGCAGATATAATCAGCAACAGACGAGCTTCACATGCTATTGGCTCATGTCCACAGCAACAGAACTAGGCACCATCACCTGGCCAAGTTGACACCTGAACATAACTACCACAGGACACACAGCAAATAAGAAAATTTAAAAAAATCATAATTTCTGGGCCTAAGTGAAATTAGAAAAATAATTAGTGTCATAAATGATATTTACTTGTTATAAAAAGCCAAAAGTACCTCTATTTTGTATCTTTCGCTAATCCTAATATATATTTATTTTTGGAATATATTTAAATACGTTTTATCATTGTAAAAGCTGTGCAGAGGGTGGGGCAGTGTGACAGTGGCTCAGTGGCAGATTTCTCACCTACCATGCTGGAGACCTGGGTTCAATTCCTGGTACCTGCCCATGTGAAAAAAACCAAAAAACAAATACAGTGGCAAGAGTATGGAGGCAAGAAGGCAGGATAGAGAGCTCCAGAACTCAGTTTTTCATCCAGGGCAATCAAAAACTGTCTCAAACAACTGTTTGGGTATTTTAGAGATCAGGTTTACCCAGCCCAAGACAGAAAGTAACCAATAGCCTCTGTTTCAACCCTTCCTCTGACAGGGGAGGAAGTAGGGGCAATTTAGAAACAGAGTGCCTTCTTGAGAATGTGGGAAACAGTTTGCTGAAGGATGACTCTTCTTCCAAAAATGGGTGAAGCATATTCTAGCACTGTCATGGCTTTTGATTAGCAAATTCAGATTGCTGGGTCCCAGCTCTGAGACACAGTTCTAACCCACCCTAGACAAAACTGACTGCTAGCCTCTGTTTCCAACATCCCTGTCACAGGATCAGAGTCAGTTGAGACTTAAAGGCAATAACTCTTAGGAATGTGGGGAACAGTTGGCTGAAGAACAATAACTGCTGGGCAGGCCAGGTAATCACAGATTCATGGAGCCATTAAAGAGAAGTTTGACATCTTACCTAGTCTCCACCCAGGGCACTTCTGAACAGATTTATGCCTGTTTCATGGTCCTTAGCCTTGGTTTCACTGGGAAATACTGACTTAGAAAGCACGGTCCAGCATGACTCTCCTCCAATCATTTGCCCTCTAGACAAAGGCTGCTGGAGACAATGATAAGAGTGTTAAAACACTATAGAGGAAATACAAAACAAATCATATAGATCAATATTCCCAGAGAAGGAAAATGAGAAATGAAGCTTTCTCTTGGGGGTGAAATAATTGTACAAATATTTTAACTTCAAAAATTGTACCATCTATCCAGGGCAAGAATCACATGAATAAGAACTGAAGCAGTCTGATCTTTTAAATACAAGCTAGAAGAAGTTGAGCCAAATTTCAAAGGAAAGCCTTAACACAAAGCCAATCAATAAGAAAACCATAGAAAAGAAAGAAACCGACCTCCAGAGAAAACACACCAAGATAATCAGATGCCTAGACATCAGCAAAAAATTACAGACCTTACTAAAAAAATAGGAAGATACAACCTAGTCAAATGAACCATTTAAAACTTTAGATGAGACATAGAATTTGGAAAACTAATCAATGATGTTCAAACAAATCTCCTAAATCAATTCAGAGACATGAAGGGAAATATGGTAAAGAGATAAAAGATCTTAAAAAGGCATTGTGTGACCACAAAGAACTTGAAAATAAGAAAAGAAACATAGAAGAAGTGATGGGAATAAAAGGCACAATACAAGAGATTACAAATACACTAGTGGCATACAGCAGCAGATTTGTATAGGCGAAAGAAAACATCAGTGAACTAGAAAACAGGACAGTTGAAATCATACAGATAGATAAGCAGATAGAGAAAATAAAGAGGAAATTTGAGCATGGTCTCAGGGATTTCATTGACAGCACAATGCATGCAAACATATGCATGACAGATATCCCAGAAGGAAAAGAGAAGGGAAAAGGGGCAGAAAAAATAGTGGAAAAATTAACAGCAAGAAATTCCCAACTCTTATGAAGGACATAAATATACATGTTTAAGAAGTACAACGTACTCCAAGCAAAATAAATACTAATAGGCCTACTCTGAGGTACATACTAATCAGAATGTCAAACACCAAAGATAAGGAGAGAATCCTGAAAGAGGCAAGAGGAAAGCAATTTGTCACATAAGAAAAACACAATAAGGCTAATGCTGCTTTCTTATCAGAAGTCATGAAGGCAAGAAGGCAATGGTATGATACCTTTAAGATACTGAAAGAGAAAAACTGCCAATCAAGAATTCTTTATACAGCAAAGCTGTCCTTCAAAAATGAGGGAGAGTTTAAAACATTCATAGATTAACATAAGCAGAGTTAATCAATAAGAGACCTGCCTCATAAGAAATATCACAGGGAATTCTGCAGGCTGAAAGAAAAAGACAGGGAAGACAGGTTTGGATGAGAATGTAGAAATAAAGATTGTCACTGGAAGGGTAAAAAGCGAGACAAAAATAAGACATGAGGTATAAAAAACAAAGGATAAAACAGTTGATGTAAATACTGCCTATATAGCAATAACATTGCATGTTAAGGGATTAAACTTCCCAATCAAAAATCACAATGTGGCATAATGGATGAAAGAATATGATCCATCTATATGCTGTCTACAAGAATCTCACCTTAAACTGAAGGACGCAAGTAGGATGAAAATGAAAGGTTGGGAAACATTGTTGCATGAAAGCAGTAGCCAAAAAGGAGTTGTACTAATATTGGAAAAATATAGATTTTAATAATAAAACCACTATTAAGGAGAAAGAAGGTCACTAATGATTAAAAAGGGACACTCCATTAAGAAGAAATAGAATCACAAATATTTATGAACCTAACCTTTGTCCCTCCAAATAAATGAGGTAAACACTGGCAAAACTGAAGAGAGAAGTGGACATCTCTACAGTAATAGCTGGAAACTTCAGTACACCATTCTTATCAATAGATGAAACATCTAGAAAGAGGATCAATAAGGGAACAGAGAACTTGAACAATATGATAAATGAACTAGACTTAACAGACATATACAGAACATTGGACCCAAAAACTGGTATATACCATTCTTCTCAAGTGCTCATGGATCATTCTGCAGGATAAACTACATGATGGATCATAAAATGTCTCACTAAATTTAAAAGGATTGAAATTATACAAAGCACTCTCTCTGAACATAGTGGAATGGAATGAAACTGGGAATAATAACGGGATGAACCAGAAAATTCACAAATATATGGAAATTGAATAACACAGTCTTAAATAATCAGTTGATCAAAGAAGAATTTGATCAAGGGAAAGCAGTCAGTATCTTGACGTGAATGAAAATGAGAACACAATATATCATATTTTATGGGATGCAGCAGAAGTATTGCTGAGAGGGAAATTTATAGCCCCAAGCACCTACATTAAAAAAGAAGAAAAAGCTAAAGTCAAAGACCTAACTGTACACCTAGAGGAACTAGAAAAAGAACAGCAAACTATTCCCAAAGCACACAGAAGGAAAGAAATAACAGAGATTAGAACAAAAATAAATGAAATTGAGAATTAGAAAATAAAACAGAACAATAGAATCAACAGAGACAAGAGATGTTCTTTGAGAAAATCAACAAAGTTGGTACATCCTTAGCTGGACCTACAAAGAAGGAAAGAGAAAATAGGCAAATAAATAACATCAGAAATGGGGAGGGGCATTACAACTGAACTCATGGAAATGAAAGTGATCATAAGAGCATACTATGAACAACTGTAGTCAATAACTTAGACAACGTAGATGCAATAAACAAATTTCCAGAAACACATGAACAACCTACACTGACTCTGGAAGGAATAGAACACCTCAACAGAACAATTACAAGTAAAGAAATTGAATCAGTCATAAAAAATAATAATAATAACAAAGAAAAAATCTAGAACCCTTTCTTAATAAAAACACTTTGAATGATAGGAATAGCAGGAAACTTCCTCAACATGATAAAGGGTACATATGAAAAACACACAGCTCACATCCTATTCAGTGGACAATGAGTGAAAGCTTTCACTCTAAGATCACGAACATGACAAGACTGCCCACTGTCCCATGTCCCTACCATTATTCAATATTGTGCTAGAAGTTCCAGGTAGAGAAGTTAGGCCAGAAGAAAAAAAAAAAAAAAACATCCAAATTGGAAAGAAAGAAGTCAAACTTTCCTTATTTTCAGATGACATGACCCTATATACAGAAAATTCTGCAAAATCCACCACAAAAATACTGGAGCTACTAAACAAAGTCAGAAAATTAGTAGGTAAAAGATCGATATGAAAACATCTGTGATTTTTCTGTACATTAGCAATGAGCATTCTGAGGAGAAAAATCAAGAAAAAATCCAGTTACAATATCAGCTAAAAGAATCAAATATCTAGGAAATATGCTTAAGTAAGAATGAAAAGGAGTGTATACAGAAAACTATAAAACATTGCTGAAAGACATTAAAAATATATATAAATAAGTGGAAGGATATTCTGTGTTCATGGATTGCAAAACTGTAGTATCAGTGAAATGTCAAGTCTTCCCAAATTGATTTATGGATTCATTGCAATTCCAATAAAAACTCCAACAGCCTACTTTGTAGAAATGGACAAGTCAATTATCAAATGTATTTTGGAAGGGTAAAGGGTCCTGAAAAGCCAAAAATGCACTGAAAAAGAAGAAAATTGGAGGACTCACACTTCCAGATTTTAAAGCATATTGCAAAGCTACAGTGGTCAAAACAGCATGGTATTCCCATAAAGATAGACTTTCACATCTATATCTATGGTCAATTGATTTTTGATAAGTCTGCCAACTCCACTCAACCAAGAGAGAATAATCCTCAACAAATGGTTCTGGAAGAACTGAATATCCATCCAAGAAAATGAGGAACTCTATCTTACAACTTATACAAAAATTAACTCAGAATGTATCAGAGAATGAAATATAAAAACAAAGACCATAAAACATCTAGAAGAAAATGTAGGGATGCATCTTCAAAATCCTGCGGTAGGCAATGACTTCTCATATGCTACACTCAAGGCACAAACAATGAAAGAAAATGCAGATAAATTGGACATCCTCAAATTAAGTACTTTTGCACTTCAAATAACTTTGTCAAGAAAGTGAAAGGCAGTCTACTCAATGGGAGAAAATATTTGGAAACCCTATATCTGATAAGGGTCTAGTATCCAGAATCTATTAAAAAATCCTACAGCTCAACAACAAAAAGACAAACACCCAATTAAAAAATGGGCAAAAGACTTGAATAGACATTTTTTTTCCAAAGAGGCAATACAAATGACTAAACAGCACATTAACAGATAGTCAAACTCACTAGTTGTTAGTTAAATCAAATAAAAACCACAATGAGATACCATTTCATACCTACTAGCATGGCCACTACTATAATAATGGAAAACTACAAGTGTTAGAGAGGAGGTGAAGAAAGAGGAGCACTCATTCACTACAGTGGAAATGTGAAATAGTGCAATGCTATGAAAGATAGTTTGCTGGTTCCTCAGGAAGCTAAGTTTAGAATTGTCATATGATTCAGTAATCCTACTACTAGGTATATACCCAGTAGAACTGAAAGCATGGGCTTGAACAAACATTTGCATACTGATGCTCAAACTATTCACAGTTGCTGCAAGACGGAAAGAACCCAAGTATCCATCAATCAATTAATGGATAAACAAAATGTGGTATATCATACCATGGAATATTATTTAGCTTATGAAGGAGTGAAGTCCTGATACTTGAAACAACATGGATGAACCTTCTGTGGACATTGTGTTGAGTGAAATAAATCATGCACAAAAGAAAAACATTGTATGATCTGTCTAATATGTACCAATTATAGTAAATTAACTCCTAGTTGTTAAAATCTTTAATATAGGTTACCAGGAGATAGAATGAGGTGGAAAATGGGGAACTGATGCTTAATTTGTGTGGAATTTTTAGTTAGGTTGATGAGGAATGTGTCAAAATGGATAGAGGTGATGGGAGCACAGTATTGTGAGTGTACTTACCAGCCCTGAATTATGTGTATGATTGTGCTTAAACGGGAAATTTTCAAGTCATGAATGTCTTAACAAGGAAAGCTAAAGGATAAAAGATTGGACTGTATAACGCAAAGAACACTGTTGAGGACAAGGACTGTGGTTAGTTTAAATAAAAGAATGTTCCTTCTTGAACTAGAACAAATGTACATCATTATTATACGGTATTAATGAAAAAAAATTACAACTAATGCAAACTATGAACTACCATTAACAATAATAATTTAATATTCTCTTAACGATTGTAACAAAGGTACCACACTAATGCTTATGTTCAATAACAGGGACTGTACGGGGTATGGGATTTTTCTTTTTGGAGTAATGAACATGTTCTAAAATTGATTGTGGTGATGAATTCATAACTCTTTGATTTTAATCTGAGCCATTGATTGTACACTTTGGATAGATTGTACAGTATGTGAATATATCTCATAAAACTGCTTTCAAAAAAATGCAATAGAGAACAGGAGAGATCTGGAAAATGAATATCACCTACCATTGCATCATTCAGAGATAAATTAATATATCTCTTAATTTTATGAAATATTTTATTTCAGCCTTTTTATGTACACAAAAACTTAAACACAGAAATGCACATATGCAAGCAAATTATCAAATTATTATCATTTATGCAGTCTAGTATCCTCCTTTTCACTTCAATCTTCTATATCTAGTGCAAAAAAAGTCTCTTATGGTCTATAATAACAGAAACATACAGAAAAAGAAATTCTGGGAACCAACTTCAGCCTGACAAAGTTGATACATTACAAAGCCATAACCAAGGTCTTTCCTTTGAGAGTATTGCTCTGTTCCTCAAATTATTGCTTTCTTGCATAATGCTCATCTTCTCTGACTTCCAATTTTGGTTTAAGGGAAACAAGTACTTGATGACACTTTAGAAATGATTTGAATGCAGGATTTTTCTAGTCTTTTCTTTTTTTAAATATATTGTCCAATCTTTATTAATTTTATTGGACCCCCTAAACAAATGACAGCAAAGATTTTAAAATTTTGACTGTTTTAGGTTGGGGAAGTAAAGCTCAGTTGATACAGAGTTTCAATTTGGAGTGATAAAAAAATTTAGGTAATGGATCATGGTATTGGTAACACAAAATTATGAACATAATTCACTACATTGAATTGGGTGGTTAAAATGGGAAATTTTAGCTAGTATATATATATTACCAGAATAATGCATTTAGAAAATCCAAGAAATGTACAAAACAAACAGTGAACACTAACGTATACTATGAACTATAGTTAATAGTATAATTATAATATCGTTCCATCTGTTCTAACAGTCATCTCATTAAGGCAAAAATGTTAATAATAAGGAAATCTGTAGGTATATGGGGGTTGTATGGAAATTCTGTACTTTCTGCATGGTTTTTCTGAAAACTCACAAATACACATAAAAAAATGAGGAAAACATACTCAGATCATAGATTTTTTTTCACAGAAACAGCAATAATCTTTCCTTTTTCATTTGCATTCCATCAGCCTTTGTAATAGCTAAATAAATGAAATAATCATAATGAAATGTGCAATCAGTCTAAACAGATTTGGGAACAGAACAATACAATATTGTTAAGCATGCAACTCTCTGATAGGAGAAGATGCTCATGACCATAATTGAGAGTAACCTATGAATCACTAATTTTCATGCTGCCTTGGGCAACCATGGGCAATATATTTTATTAAGGAAACAGTGACATTAGTGTGCTGAAGTTGTTAATTAGAGGTCTGTAACTCCAAATTTACATCAAATACCGTAATATATGTTCAGACGTATGTTTGAATATACATATAATAACACACATACATATTTAAATGCACACACATATGCATGCATATATGTACGTAGATAATTGATAGATTAGATAGATGATATGAGATATAGATAGATAGATGTTAGATAGATAGATAGATAGATAGATAGATAGATAGATAGATAGATAAAAATGGATGATAAAATTCAAAAGAAAGACCCTGAATTACATCTATAGCTACATGGATTGTTTTGCTGGAATCAGCTCACATGGGCTTATAAAAGCTAGTCATTTGGGGCAGGCCATAGTGGCTCAGCAAGAAGAATATTCACCTGCCATGTCAGAGACCTGGGTTCAGTTCCTGGTGCCTGCCCATGTGAAAAAAAAAAAAAAGCTAACATGTGCTTCTTTTCCCAAACATGCATTAAGTAACATCATGTTGGTAGCTTGAAATGAATGATGGTGAGGCAATTCAAATGGAGTTCTGCGGTGCAAGAATATTTGGAAAAAATCACAAGGAGAATACGAGGTGGAAAATGATAATGTTAATTATGGACTACTATTAAAACTTGAGCTGGGAAGGGGAGTGGAAAAATAGATAGTAGGTGAAGGGGAATGTAAGATGAAACAATATTTTTACCTTAACTGGAAATTCCAAAACATATTTATGTACTCATGAAAATTATAACAGATAATGGTGAGAAATTAACAATGAATGACAGAGGATAATTGCAGGGCATGCATTGTAAAGGCAAGAATGGAAGAGATCCAGAGCTCAGGCAAATAGGTGCCTTTTGATAGGAGCAGTACATGGATTTTTAGAAAGAGGTCTAAAAGCAGAGAATTCATATATAGATGGAGATAAGTTGAGAGATTTTGTGCTAGGACCATAGAGACTTCCCAGAGAATAAGTATATAGCAAATTTAGTAATTGCAGAGAGTTTCATAGAATAACACTGATCTAGATGATTTTATCATCCAATGATTATAGAAATATCCTTCTCTATTTCTCCTAATATTTATTTATTTATTTGTTTGTTTGTTTTATTTTCACATGGGCAGGCTCCGGAAATCAAACCCAGGTCTCCAGCTCAGCAGGCAAGAATTCTTGCCGCTGAGCCACTGTTGCACCACCCATAATATTTATTTTTTTACACTGTTTTTATATTTTAATCTGAAAAGTAATGTATTTTGCACATTAACTTTTTTCAATAGTTAGCCAATACTTGGTTAACACATGAGTGGTTAAGTATGTACTGAAATCCCATCCTTTTCCTAGTATGTTGAAATGTCGACTTTATTATATAAACTGCCAGTCTTTTATGTGGGTATATAAGACATTTTTATCATATATTATAAAAACACGATATTAAAGTCTGCTGTAAAGTTTTCACATATTTTACATTTAATTATTTGTCTGCCCTTATGCCCATGAAACATTATTTTTATTATTGTGGCCTTATATATAGCATGACAATTGCCCTCTCACTAGTTCTCTTATTCAAAAATTCTCAACGTTTTTGCTATATTTTCCTTTTCTGATGAATCTTTGCTATGTTACAATGTATGTTCCGTGCATTTTAGAAAAGTCTTGCTTGATTGGAATTTAATTATAGTGATATGAAAATATGGTCATTTTAAAATCATAATATCTATTCCTTCATGTATCAGGTGACTTAAAAGTTATAATTATCATAACAATTCTCTATACCTAGGTCTGTCAGATTTCTTTTTAGATTCAATCTTAAATTTTTAATAGTTATTCTCATGATAAATATTATATGTTATTCCATTACATATTCTTATTTTTGTATGTTGGCTTTCTATCCAACTATGAAACTACATATACTATCTAAATTTTTATGATTTACAAATTTATCAACTTGGGCTTTAACTAAGATGAATAATCAGATCATTTTCAAAAAAATGACATCCTGAAAATGATGAAAATGCTTTCCAATATTTGTGTAATTTTTCTCTTCCCATGGCCAAGATTTTCACTTTTGGTGAATTAAGTGAATTTAGTTCTACTCCATTTTCTTGAAGTATAATATTTTCTTTAAGTATCATGTTGACATTCTCTATCAGACTTGTGAAATTTCTTTTGATTCCTAATTTTTAAGAGTGAATACTGGAAATGAACATTATACTAAAAAGAGTGTTTTGAGGACATAGAGCAAAAATATAATATATTGTATTATAACACAATAACCTAACTATGACATTATAAATTGTACAAAAGTATTTCCTGATGTGAAGCCATCATTTAAACAATATTTTACACCTCTTTCTACCTTGTATCAATGTTTCATTTTTGCTACAGTACAGCTGTGAATAAATGAGTCATTCTTTCAGACTGCATGGTAAACTTCTGAATACTTTACTGGCTGAAAATATATTTTGTCTTTGGACTTAAATGTTTGGTTGACTTAAAATAGAATTCACTTTTACATAGTGTCCTCCAGAGTTTTTACTTATTATCTTTTATCACCTAGTATTAGTCTAGAAAAAAACCTGGTGCTGTTCTAATTATCCACATTTTATTTCTGAGAACACTTTGGACTTTCTATTTTTTTTGCAATTGGATTTCTGAAATGTCATTCCTCTGTCTGTAGAAAGCATTAAGAGATAACGATGATGATGATGATTTTAATGGACCTACTCCTGTCATTTTTGTTTTTCCTCCTCTTCTGACTTTTCTTTCAGATGCCTATGAAAACAGTCTGTTCTCTTTTTCATAGCCTCTCCGTAACCCTTCACATGTTTTCATCCTTTTGTGCCTCCTTAGAGAATAACCTGAAACTAAAGACAACCAGGCCACTATGTTGTGCCTATACCCTCTGTCCATTATTCTGTTAATCCATCCAGTGAGACTTTGATTTCATTCATTTGCAAATATACTAATTATTTTGCGCTTTTGCAGTCCAGCCTTATCATTGTTTATATTTATATTTTTATGTTGTAATAGTTGATATATATATCAAACAATGTATGTAATACAACTGTAATCCACAAATCATGATAATAAAAAGAACAAGAACATACTTTAAACCCTCGAGGCTGTCTTCTTTTCCCAAGTCTCATTCAGTTTGGCTGTGTAGGAGATAGATCATGTAATCAAGAACTTAATTAAAAGACCATTAACTGTAAAGAACAGATTATGGAGAGAAGAAAAATTTTCTATAGTCTCAGTAAACAGCCATATGGAATGAGGCAGTGGTTATTTTATTTCTACCTCTACTGCATTTATTTTCAATAAAATATCACCAAAAATAAGTTTGTAGAAGAAGGTTCCCCTTTTTTAGATTGGATTTCCCCAAAAGCAGCATGAGGCAAGGAATTGAATGCAGCTGGTTAAATCTGATGATGTCCCCAGGGAGTAGAGGTGAGGGACCAGGAAGGAGAATGCAGGAAGAAGCACAAACCAGTAAAAGGGCACATTGCCTAAGTGACTAGTCTGTTGGTTCGTTAACAATGAAAACAGCAATATAATGGAATCCCCAAATGAATTATCATCCAGAAGAGGGAAGATACACCCAATATACTCCCAAATCAAAGACCTCAACTATAACCTTGAAAAAAAATCCCTCTGACAGATATAGATAGTTGTGGCTCTTGGCAAATAATAAACCCAGGTTCAAACGGAATCTTCTGAAACAATAAGGTTAAAAGTAAAATGAACATCCAATATCAGGGTCAATAAGCCTTACTTGAGGATCAATTTGTATATATATATTAATGATTTATTTTTGTCCAATTATCTTTTATATGGAAATGAATGTAAGGAAACCATTTTAAACTTTGATGTTGAATGTAAACAAACTGTTTTAAAATTGGAGGTCAAGTTGGGCGGGCCATGATGGCTCAGCAGGGAGAGTTTTCTCCTGCCATGCTGGCGACACAGGTTCGATTCCCGGTGCCTGCCCAAGCAAATAAATAAATAAATAAATAAATAAATAAATAAATAAATAAATAAATAAATAAATAAATAAATAATTGAGGTCAGGTTAAAAAAATGTCTCTAATGAAAAGTCAGTTAAGTTTTTTTCATCATATAATAAACTTTTTTTTTAATTTCTCTAAAATTTTCCCTCCCCTTTGGAAAAACACTATAAATGCTCACTATAATACAATTAGTGTAGGGTATCTCTTACAACCTTTGACCTGCACGTATCTCCAGGTCCACATTTCCTCTGTTGTTGTCTTTAAAATGAATTTTGAACCATCTATAACTCCAATTTGCTCTAGATGGTATTTACCTGTTTTTGGTTTCTGTTAACTACAAATAAAGGGTAAAACTTGTATAATATAATTTTATAATTAAACAACTGGACAAATGTCATATTCCTTACTTTTCATTTGTTGTTTTATTTATTTTAAACAACAACAAAAAAAGAAATAGAAAGCTTTAATACATCTTTATTAAAAATCTTCTACAAAAGATCAATATTATTCATCATACTCTTTTATGTATTAACTGTGTAAAGTTGCAAAGCACAGTTAATGATTTAATTCTCCAGTTTTGGAGATAACATAATTTTGCAAACACCTCTCCCACCAACACATAAATACACATAAAATGCTAGATGTGTATTTCCTGTTTAGCTTAATTTTTTTTCAAGCACTGGTGTTCTTTCACAATCATGTGTTTTTAATGCCATTTCAAATGCATATAGCAAAAACATCTGTTTGATATCTGAATTTTAAACTTTATGTGAATAGTTAAAAATTGCTTAAGCAAATCTGCAGGAGGTATTTTCGGTTATAGTAACTTTGGGCATGTATGACAGAGGTGTTCAGCAGCTCACATTTTCACATAAATGTGAGAATTGAAGCCTGAGGCAATGTGAATAGTAGCCGTTCAAACTTCTAAAGATGTGCAAAGGATTCTTGCTCTGTCTTTCCATCCTGAATTGGCCTATGCTTGGGGAGCAATTAAAATTAAATAACCTCTGAACAGTGAAAGTGAAAAGCTGTAGTTCTGAGTATGAACATACTAACCCACAGTAGTTGCAAAGGAGAGATGTTAACAAAGAGCAAGATAAAGCAGAGAGGAGGGGTGCAGTATTTTGTTTGAAGTATATATTTACTAGACAATATTTAGTTGCAAGCATATTTCTTCATGTTTTCTACTCTTTTAGGAAACATATATATAGTATGTGCTGCTATCTCTGGGCATATCTATGCATATGTCTGTACCTATGTGTATAGCCATGTATATATTGTGTATGTATGATTGTGTGCATAAAAGACCAGAATATGTGAGGGAAATATTTTTAACAGTCATTCATTCATTATTAAAATATCAATATATCCTTGGAAATGAACCATTTTAAGCACTTTAATCGGTTGTTAGTTGCTAACTTCAGCTGACAACACTGTAAAAAAATTCCCTAGGATTAGTAAAAAGTGTGCAACAAACGCTCAATTTTCTGAGATTATAGACAGGCATTAGCATGGTTGATTTACATGGTTTATAGTTCCTAGATCATCTTTACACACACACATTCCTAAAGTATACAATTTTAACTTTATTTGGCTTAATTTGAGTAACAAAGAAAAGTCGGTCAGAAACTTGAAATTAGTCATTCAAATTGTCAATCAAAATCACACATACAATCATACAGAGGTGCCCACTCACCCACTCTTTTGACTCATTCCTATTTTAGCCTGTTGGCGAAGGAGGGATTTCCCACCCTTAAATACTAGGTGAAGCCAAACGCATGGCATTCCACACTGTGCAGATGAGATTGTCAGGAGTTTATTAGTCACATAGACTCCCAGCCCAGGGGAGGTCACCACATGCCTTGGAGGGGCCACACGGAGGTTATACTCAGCAGCAGAATGAACCTGCAGGCAGGCAGACTTCGTAATAATCAGAAGGTGGGGTAGCCTTTAGTTCCTATGCAAGGGAAGATGTGAAGAATTACATAGGCTGGCAGGGAGGTGAAACCCAGTAAGTTGAGGGCTTTGGGGTGCAACTGATCCAGGTGATAGGGGAAATAACAGGATGGGTATCTTTCCCACTGGAAAGGCATATCTGGGGAGGACAGGTAAACTTACAGTTAGAAATCTGGGGCTCTGTTCAGCTCAAAGATGTCAAAGCATCATGGAATTTCAGGACTTACAACACACACACACACACACACACACACACACACACACCTTACTATTCACATGATGATTTTTGGCCATCTCCACTACCATCACTTTCCCTTTCAACTCTCTTCCTCAATAAGATGTTACTGTTCTAGGGAACTTATGACCATGAAGAAAACAGTTGAAAATAAATTTATTATTAATTTAAAGAATTCCTGAACTTCCATTTAAAACTGCTCAGCTTTTCAAGAGAGGACACTTAAAATTATACTCCAAGACACTCTGACATTCTAGACTTCAAACTTGCTTTGTCCATCTGTCAAAACTACTATATTATGATGCTTACCAAATAATAATCAAACCTTCACATTGAAAGATTCCATTTAAACCAGACTACCAATATAAAGAAAATATTCTGTCTCTGGAGTTTCCAATATAACATACTACTAAGATTCTGTCGAAGATCCTACACCTGATTGCCTATATAGGAAAATGGAGAGTGTTAAATTAAAGGAGCATGGAAATCTGAAGTCTGGATGACAGATTAGCACATGTTTGCATCTGGGATGGAATTTTTTGGAAAGCTGGAATTCATGGTTGTAAGAAGAAGCTGAAATTGTTTTGAGTAGGAGTGTCATTTTCTAGAAAGAATTAGTGTTTTATATACAATGATTACAACTGGTCATGTCTGGTCATATTATTTTTTATATTATTTTCATTGTCATCATATTGTCTTTAATATCCTTCTCCCTGGGCTCCCCTGTCACACAATAAATATTACAGAATTATGCTGAAAGCTTTATAGCCCTACCAAACTGACCTGTTTATTCTAAAATTCTCATATAGCAAACTACTTTTTTAGCAACTTATACTTTAAAAATTTTGGAAAAAAGAGGAATAATATAATAATACTTAGAAATGTATTCTTTGACTAATATATTTAAAAAATGTACATGTTTTTATTTATTTATTTGCAATATTTCTGATTACCTTTCAATATGTCTTCTCTGTTAACATGGTCCCATTTGCCAAAGCTGCTTTCTAAGGTTTTTAGCAATTCACAACTATGACACCTGATTTGAAAAACTGTCGTATTCGCTTTCTGACCATTACCTTACTACTTCTCTGTTGGTAACATGGCTTCAGTGAACATTCTTATTATTTCTAAGAATATGTTTAATATTCAGCTTAAGTCCCTATTTCACAAATGTAGTTAATATCTAGTATATGTGGAAAGGTCTATAAGACAGTTTCATTCATTCAGTTTACAAAATATTCTCTAGAGTTAAACAGAAAAAAGAATTAAAATACACCCAAACACATACACAAATACATATAAAATCAGAGTTGTTGAAATTCTCTCAGGGTAGATAGATGCAGATAAACATGAATAATGCAAAGACACCATCTCTGGAGCAAAATGAGCATCAAAAGATCTGAAGTCAGTTACCCCGTAGGAACAATGAAACCGCAGGTAGCCTAAAATATTTAAGTTAAATCACATTCTAATATGCAATATTCTCCTTGAGAGAAATAACTGAAGAGGAATTAGCACTTTTAGTCCTCTAGGATATCATTTATTATGTAACTGAATTAAACAAAAAGTGTGTTTATAGGATCATCTATCTGTGCATGCATATGTATGCATATAAGTGAGGAAGCTTTAGTTTTGCATTGCTGTCTTAACAAATTAACCCAATTTTATTATCTCGCTGTTTTTTAGGTCAGAAGTATAGTGGGCATGATTGTTTTTTTTTTTTGCTCTGGATTCTACAAACCCAAGCAAGATGTCTGCAGAGCTGTATTTCTTACTGAAGAGACCTTATAGCATAATACAGTACAATTCTACAGTTGGCAGAATTCAGTTCCATGCGGATCTGTGACAGAGGTCCCCATTTCCAAGCTATCTGTTGGCTGTAGGGTGTTTTCAGCTACTGGAGGCTGATGCTTTTCCTTTCTCTCCCTTCAAAGTCTACAACAACATGCCCAGTACTTCTTGTGCATCAAGTATGCCTGACCTTCTGCCTCTTCATCTGCTGTTTCCTTCTGTCTCCATCTTCCTCTTTTAAGAGCCCGTGTAATCATGTTAGTCTCACTTGGATACTCCAGGATAATCACCCTATTTTAACATCAGGTATTAGGAACCCTTACTCCATCTGCACAGCCCCTTTGACCATGGAAGGTGCAAATTCACAGGCATAACATCAGGAAGTCATGGGTCAAAATCCTGCCTACCACAGGGTATGAATCTTACTAGTTTATATTATAAAGTGTAAACTGTATGGAAGACAATGTGTCAAAGATTTTACCTTAAAATATTTGATTTAATCCTCCCCACAATGGAACTACCAAGGAAGCATTATTACAAACATTTTGTAGCTGAGGATGCTTCTTTTTAAAATAATTAAATAACATGCCAATAACACAAAATTAGTTCAGACTCAGCCTGAATTTGAACCTAGAGCTGCCTAACACCAAAGTTCATACTTCTAACTACTGTGCTTTTAATAATGTGTGAACCAGGAAACAGTCACATGCACATTCTTAGAAGTTAGTTCAGCTATATCTAAATGCTAAGTAATGAATCAATTGTTGAATTGACTTTGAATGTATCAATAGATTTAGTAATAGCGTCATATGTATGGCAGTCATGATTTTAATGATTTAATTACAGATGCACATTCATGCACAGATTGCTTCCAAAAGTTTTAGTTTGGAAAAGAAAAATCTTTGTTATTTTCAAGGCAGCTATAAATTGTCATAATTGAATCTTATTTGTAAAGCTTTTACAAAACATGTAAACATCCTCCTTTAATTTTCATTTTTAGTGAATATAAGCCTAAAATTTGAAGTCTTGATAATTTTCTGCTTTTAAAAATTACACTCACATTTTCTGTTCCTCTCTTTTTGTAGCTTCCTTATGTCAGTGCATTAAGACAGCATAATTTACTGGAGAAAATAGTGAATTTATGGAAATCTGGACTACTATCTCTTGGTAAGTGCAATTACATATTCTCCTTATGTCACCAAAAGCAAATTACTCTTTAATCATCTAGTATTACCTGCTCATTTTAGATAATACTCATTCATGACCATGGAAACTTGTGCATGAACCCAAGGAAAAATAGATTTTTCTTAAATAATTTATTCCGTAGTAAATTATTATCATATTATTTGTCTCATTTGATTTTACTTACTTTTATCCTTGAGAGTGCCTGGGTAAATATATTCTCAAACTTGTCTACCTTTGCCTTCCACTTGAAATATATAGTTCTCTTATGCTGACAATTACACCTCTGTGTCCTTTCAAAATACAGAGGACCTTACAATCTCACATATCTATGAGCACAGTCAATGTCTGTCATTCCTGTTAGTCACAAGACAGGGATCTTGCTCAAGGGAGGTGATGAAATTGCTGCTCCTTGGTTTTTATCTGCCTGGAAGTAAGCAGAAAACAGAGAAGAGTTTTATGTTGGATTCTAGTTGCTTATCAGCTTTGTCACAGTTTTTCCTGCTGGCTATATATTTTGTGATTATGTCTTCACCAGTTTCTGCTGATGATATTCTGTTTGACATTAATTTTCACCATGGATCTGAGTTTGGGGATGGGTAATGAAAATTTAGGAAAAGATACTGTCCATTTCAGGGTATGCAATATCACATTATGAATCAAAAGTACATCAGGTAGTTCAAAATGACCTAAAATTATATACTGCATTTATTTATGCTGTTACAAACACATGCATACAATTTTCAGTGAATCAGTAGTAGGAAGATTTTATGAACATATGTCTCCAATCAATTTTGGTGATAGACAGTAGGCTTCTGGTCTGCTGGTTCTAAGGGTATCATGGATTACTTCAAAATTGATTCAGCCATAAGAGAGAACAGAGTGCTGAACTTGACATTCCAATACTATGTGATAATATTAAACATTCCAGATATCATAATTCTTAGAAATTCTATAAAAAGTTAAAGGGAAGATGTCATACTTTTCCAGGCAAAATCCTCACAAAAGCCAAATCACTCTTAGAAGATTGGGGATAGAATTTGAATAAAATATAAATTAATTTAGTATGTTTTCTATCAATATATATGTTTTTTTAAATGTACTATTGGATATTCGTATTCTCATTTTAGAAGAACTCAGTGTGAAAAGTTGGTTTTGCATTTACATAAATCTTTAAAATCTATGTTCAAACATAATAACAAAAGGTAGAAGCAAAAGTGTATTTCACATCTTTTCCGGACAAAATTCTCCTGCCTTTCTATTTATGGAAGGATACAAGTGTCTTTTCCCCATTCCCCCTTCTCAAATTTCAGGCACATGAAATAGTAAGATTTTGTAGCAAGATTGCCTCTTACTGTGATCTTTACCTGAAAGCTAGACCCTTTTCCTTACTAGCCCTATGGCTTAACACTATTTCAGCTGTCTTTCCTGCTATTATGTATCAAGAGGTGCTTAGGGTTGGAAAACCTGAGGCCCTAAATTTCTGCATTCTATTTCCTTTAATTTTTTTTTTCTAGCGAAGTGGATAAATGTTGCCTGAGTTTGTTTATTCTGTGCAATAACTTGCTGTAAGCAGTGAAGAGAAAACTGCACACACTAATACTCTGGCTTTTTCTAGTTACTATCCTAGCTATACAGTCAATAGTCACTGATTCTGCTTTCCAAGATAATGAAGGCAACGCCAATTCTACATCTTCCCAGACAGCGCTCTCTTACCCTATTGCTTACCTCCAAACTGCCTAGTCAATTCAACTTACTTTAGCTTATTTTTTTATCATAGAACTGCCCTCAAAGTGACCAATTTCTATATTGTTGTGATAGCATTGGCTATTGGAATAAAGAAAATTTCAGTGGAAATATATGTATTTTTATTTATTTCTTATCTTCTTAGCCAGCAGTTACGTTTCCTTCTAAGATGACTGAGGGAACCAAATGCCTTTCGTATTGTGGTTCCTCCATCACTGGCATCACAGGAAACCTCTGAAAAGAAGAAAAGAGAGCAAAGTAAAAGCATATTGCACATTTTTAATTCCTTAGTCTGGAAACACACCATTTTATTGACATCTCATATCTCAGGTAATAATTTGGCACATGCCACAACCATAGGCAAGGGTCTCCGAAATATAGAATCTGACTGGGCAGCTGATTCACAGTAATAATGCAACCGAATGGATGGAGAAGCATAATGTTAATATGTAAGCAAGGAGAAAAGTGGTAGGAGAAGGGTGTGTGGGAGTGTTGTATTTTGTGATAGTCAGAGAATAATTGAGGGCCTATTTCATATATGATTTGAAAAAACAAACAACTTTGAATGCGAGTGTATTTCTGCCAAATAGACAAAAATATTCAGGCAGAGGAAGCAATAGCACAAACCATCTAGGACTGCTGTGAGAAATAAGTGAACTATAAAGCACCTTTACATGTATGAGCCTTTTTACTTATAACTAATATGAACAGAAGTGGAGGAGAGAGACAGAGAAAGAGAGAGAGAGACTGCAACATTCATAGAGACACAGAGAGAGATCCTAACTATAATCTGAATAATTTTTATAATATTAGGTCAAACCAAATGAAATTTCCATTTTTAGAGGTCAGAAATGTTCAAATATCAGCAATTATTTGTCAGGTCAACTGTGGTAGGCAGGATATTTTGGTCCCCATGACCTTTTCCCATTGGCATTACTCCCATTAATATGTTATTTTGCATGGCCAAAGGGACCATGCAGATGGAATTAAAGTTGCTAATCATCTGCCCTGAAAATAGGGAGAGTATTGAGAGTATCTGGATGGTCCATGTGAGGCCACTAACATGAGTCTTTATAATTGAAATGGGAAGGCAGAAGTGACAGTGAGAGAAATGCAGCAGGATTTAATAAAATAAATAGAATAAAAGGCAAGAGACATAAGGCACAAGAAAGACTTGACCTAACATTGCTGGCTTTGAAAACAAAGGGTGCCAAGACCCAGTGAATGTTGGTGGTTCCTGGAGACTGGAAGACAACCCCTGACAGACAGACAGAAAGAAAACAACAACTTCAGTCCTACAATCATGTGAAACTGAATTATGTCAACAACTTGCATGAGCCTGGAAATGGATTCTCTCTCCAGGCCTTCAGTGAGGAACCCTCGTCTGCTGGTACCTTAATTGTAGCCCGGTGATACCTATGTCAAACATCTGACCTGTAAAGATGTTAGATTATAAATTGGTGCTATTCTAAGTCACAAAATTTGGGGTAATTTAATAGGACAATAATAGAAAACTAATACATCAGTCTTTACAATGCATTCTGAGATTAATTTTCCCATCAATTGCCTCTGTTTAGTCATGTGATTGATTTTCTTGCTTACACTGTCACCCAATTTAAAATCTATTGTCCATTTGTTATTATGAGTAATCTCCTAAATATATGAAAAATGTTGTCATTCGCCTGCCTCAGACTCTCCAATGGCCTTCCATCACATTTTTACCAAAATCCTAAATTCTCCTTGTTATCTTTAAAAGCTTACATTTTCCTCCAATTCATCCCTTTGTTGAACATGATCGATCCAACTGCAATAGTCTTTCTACTTCTCAAGCATGCCATACATTTCCATCTCAATATATTTTCACATACTTTTCTCCTTACCTGCAGAGTTCTTTTTCCTCTCTCCGTATGTTCAGAAGCATTACAGAAATAAAAAATGTCCTCCTTTCACAATATTCTACACTTGCTTGATTTTACTTAATCGTAATTATCATTATAGAACATTATTTTATATATTTATTTATCATCTATTTACTGAATTCCCTGAGGGCAAACATGTTGTCTATTCCATGCAAAATTGTATCCACAGAGGCTAAAAAAATGCCTGGAAATACAGTGTTTGTTCTCTAAACTTGTATTAAATCAATGCTGGTTAATGAAATTATAATTCAGGTGAAGGATTCTGTATTGCATACTCCTTGGAGCACAAAACAGTTAATCTTATGAAGGATTGATCTAATAGTTATTATCCCTAAACCTGGGAAACAATAGCAGAAACTTTAGAAATACCTGCTCTCAAATATCTATCATGAAATCTTCAACTCTACTTGTAAAAACTCTAGATTTGCATTTTGGGTCTTTTTTGTACTTTGTCAACTCATAATATATTCAGTCTTTGAATAATCTTAACTACAATTTATTGAAGTTCTTTCTCAAATCCATGTTTCTTCTCCTGATCTAGATCATTGTATCTAACTCCATTCAGATATTCCACAGATATTTCACATAAAGCAGAGCAATATAGTTCTCAATGTCACCTTCACAAACATGGTCACATATGTGCCCTACCTCATTGACTACCTAAAATCCCTTTAGATTCCTATCTAGAAACTGGGCACCATCCTTCATTACTCCATTACACATGCTATGCCATATCTGCACCCAGTCAATCATTTACATTTGTCTAATCCACATATTCATTATTTCCCAGATATGTCTATTTCTTTCCAGTAATACTACTTTAGATCAAACTTTCATATCTTTCATGGCTTATAGCAATAGTTATATTACTGTCTCCATTCAAAACAACTTGAAACCATTCTCAGCACTGCAGCCAGTAATTTTTCTCATAGTGAAGATACCTTGCTACCTTCGTTTAGAGCACTTCCATAGCTAACTATGTTTGTGAAACATACCATTCCAAAACTTGGAGGCTTAAAATAAGCACCACAAAGTTTGCCCATAAATCTATGGCTCAGCAATTTTATCTAGGCTCTTCTGGGAAGTTCTTTTGTTGGTCTCTTCTGGATAGCTCTTCTGGCTACAGTTATCTGATGGCTTTGGTGCAACTGGCTGATCTAAAATGGCCTTACTCACATATTTGGGAGGTGGTGCTGGCTGCTGTCTCCAGTGGCCAATTTGTCTTCAATTAGAGAGGCAGGGTTTCTTCATATGGAAGCCTCAAGGCAGCAAGAGACAGCGACCAAAACTTCAAGGCTTTTGAGGCTGAGGCATGAAGGTCATATTATATAATTTCTGTGTGTTCTGTTGATCAGAGCAAGTCACAAGTTCAGCAGAAATTCAAGAACTAAATTAAATGTCATGAATTGATGGGAGGTATGGCAAAGTCACTGCAACAGGTCAAGCAAACAGACATGGGAAGAGTTTTTCTGGCCACCTTTGCAACAATGTAACACCTTTTCCCATATGAAAAAATAGAAAATTATCTAGAAGGCACTAACACTTTGATCTTAGGCTTCATTCCTTATCAATCCCCACTTCATAACCTATGCTCCATTCATATGCTACTAGCAATGCCAGAACCATGAAAACATACTTTCTTAAAACTTTGGGCTTCTACCACAACAATTTATTCATGTATTTTCTTCTTGCAAGATCCTTTCTCCAGCGAAGTTAACCAGTTTTATTTAACAATATATAATTTTGCTAATTCCCTGTCCTGTGGTTAATTGAAACAACTGATATTCTTACGACTCAGGTCTAAATAGTCACTTTGATCCTCTAACTGACAGAGCTCCCATCTTCCTCTAAAACTCTAATAAGCAATTGCTTCTAACAGAAAACTTTTTTAACCTACCTACTTTCCACCCAGTATCTAGATTTTCTACCCAGTAGCTCGTGATTTTCATAAGCATTTCCTTCACAACAGCAAAAAAGTATTTTACACATTGAACTCTATTTAACTTGTCCACATGAATTATCTCTCCTTGTAGATTTTAAATTCCTTGAGGTAAGACGTTGTATCTTGCCCACCATCAAATCCACAGGATCTAGCATTGTTCCCCAAGAATAAAATAAGTCTAATTAATATTTGTCAAATGTTGACTCAAATAAGAGTCAAATTGAAAAACTACGAGGTAATTTCTTCCCTTTGTGCAGCTGCTGAATTTTCTTCTGTAATATGCACACAAATACAAAATTCCTCTGAAAATGTTATTGCTCGTTAGCTAAAAGCATAGCTCTGATATAACTTAAGTTAGTAGAGCCCTGTTTGTTACTCTTCGTTGAAGAAACTTTCCATCATTTATTTCATCAATGATTTGAATTTACCACTAAAATTTCCAATGGCCTCTGAAATGCATTTATGAAATATTTGCTTTAATTTTGTCACTATTACTTCAATAAAAAATACTACTAATGGAATCTATAATCTATTTTATAATAAAAAAAGAATATAGATTCTCTGTAACATTGTTATATTTGTGACTACTGTTTTTCTTATCTTTGTCATCACTATAGTTTCAGTGTCCATGAACTATAACTCAGATTAATATAGTAAAGAATTTTTAATAAATTAACTAAGAAAGACAGATTTGGTGGTATAAAACTTTTTGAACACCTGTTTCCACTTCAATGAATATTTTCTACAGAGCCATTCATCAGGACTCATAGTCACCAGTTTTATAAAATGATTGTTTTTGCTTTTTTTGTTTATCTCAGGCTATAATAGTTTCATTCAGCAGTCCCTCTGATTAGTTGGTCCCTGTACCTGTTAAAAACTCTTGTCTGTCAAATGTATACAATATGTTTATAAAATAATGCTCTTTACAATCTTGCTCATGACAGAGAAGAAATGGAAATATACTAAGTGCTTAATTGCGGGAAATTGAATAAATAATGATACATTAATATTATTAAATATTATGTTGATAAATCAAGCTTGATAAATCAATATTGTTTGCATGGAAGGTACAGGCACACAGCAAAGAAGACAGAATTACACTTACTGTATGATTTTTTGTATGATTTTGATTACTTAAAAAGTTTTCCATACATACATGCATAAATACCTAAGATTTAGGATTCATAGTAAACACAGAAGAAGAAAATAAGCTGCTCTTATTTTTCCCCTCTGGAGATGGGAATGAGGGACTGGAAATGGGTGAAGAGTGAACTTTGTGTTCACTCTAAATTTTCAGGTATTATTTGAAACTTCTAACAGCATCAATAGCAATAACAATAGCTAGCATTCATTGAGGTCTCACTAAATAAGAGCTTTTCAAAATGATGTAAATGTATTAACCCATTTAATTCTCATAAGATCTCTATAAGGCATCTGCTAGTATCTCCATTTTATAGACAAAGATACAGAAAGGTTGAGTTCCATTGTCTAAAAAGCTAGTGTTTAGAAAAAAGGATATGAACTCAGAAGGTATACATGCGCCTGATTTTTTTAATCACTCCAGTTCATGTAGTTCTTATGTAATTATTTTAACATTTGAATAAATTGCAGAAATATCTGGAAATCTACATCAATATCATCCTAGTATAATAGTGTTACTTTACATTATCATATATATCGGATTGTACTCATATTATTGTTGTTTGTCTTACTTTATTTTAAACATAATTTTGTACTAATTTAGGTAATGATAGTTTTAATTGAAATTATTGTTAGGCAAACTCTCTTGTTCTTATTAGCCAAACTATTATTTTATGCAAATACTTTCAGTAATGTAGCTATAAAATCAAGTTGCTGCTCTCTGGTTTCACAGCACTTTTCTATATGTCATATTTTACAAAAGATTGCCACCAGAATCTTAATTAGTTTTTGAATCTCCTACTTCAAACACTACTTTCAATACATAAATTTGATTTTTTTATAACACACAATCCATACAAATTTCTCTGAGACACATAATCTTCCCCAAAGTCTCTCAACCGTCTCTTAATTTGTGTTTTTCCCCATTGCAGATTCCTTCCTCCAGCCAGACTCATTTGACTGATTTTGCCTAAGTATCATTTGCTCGTTCCCACCTGCAGCGAATTCAGCAAACACATGGAATTTGTGAGACAGTGCCAGACACCATTGTGCATGTGAGTTTTGCCACTTGATATTCTTCTGTCTTCTCCTTTAAAATCCAGATTCCTTTCAAATTAGTCCAAAATATTTTTTTAAGAGTTTCAAACTCCACACATTTCTGGTTGCCTTAGGCAGTCACAAGTGTAGTTTTCACCTTGTATATTTGCACTTGTTTGCACTCTGCTTTGTGAGCAAATAGAGAAAGCTCAGGAGTCCATGAACTGTATGTATAAATGGTACATATTTTCCTTAAAAAAACACAAATAATTTATTTTTTTAAAGTTCTAATCATAACTCCTAGTATATGGTTCCATATAGTGGAAACTCAGTAAATGACAATTGACTATATCTTGAAGTATGATTGACATAGGATTAAAAAAAAGTAAAAATTATAATAAGGTGGTACAGGAAAATAGGGTAGAAATTCAAGTGGGGATAAAACAATAGAAACTCAAAAAAGAAAAGGCAGCTAAATAGAAAGGGATGACTACTCAATCATGACTCACCAATTGTCTATAGCTATTGCTAAATTGAATTAAATATGAATTGTGAAGAGATTTCTACCCCAGAGAGTTATTAATCACACAGTTTTAGTGATGCTATCTCTTATTTTATGTAGATACACTTCATCAGTGGATACTGATTTCAAAATTCCCCCCAAAATATAAAACTTCTATTTTATATATTCAATTTTACTTTTCTCAAAGGAATATTATAGCCTTTTAAACATACTTGAATGTACTTTTGAGCTTAATACTTTTATATGGTGTGAAGTCAAGCTTAAATATGCTCAAATTTTAATTTAGAGACTAATTTAATAACTCAGCATGTCATCCTTAGTGTTACAGATTTATATCATCCTCAAATCCCCATAGGACTCTTTATAATTAAGTAAACAAATTGTAGGAATTATTTAAAGCATCTAAGAGGACTGGAAGAATCTATAATACTCATATCATTTTGTTTCTGTTGCAATGTTTATATAAACATTGCTATTTCATGTTTTGTTATTAAAGCAACAGATGTAAAACAAGTTCAGAATAGATATAAGAAGATTCATATTTCCATTGACTGCTGATAATCACTATATAATGTTAAAAATAGTTCATTTTAAAACTAAGTACAGAAAACTTCTTGATGACTAAAGTAAGTATTAAAGCACTTAAATGAACTTTATTTTTTATGTGTCCATAAAATATGTACAGAATCAGATGCCAACTTGATATCACCACCTGGATATGATGCAACAACATCGAAATTAACGTACGAAAACTAATGATTGTCTCTTTAATCCTAACCTTGATCTTTTGCTGGAGATTCTGTTTTAATTAATTAAATTATCATTCATCTTGGGAGTCAAGCCATGAACGTGGAAGTCATTAAGACCTTTCCCAATATAATTTCAAATCTTTATCAATTCACCTAATTCTTTTTTGCTTATCTTTAGATTTGTTCCATACTGAAATTTAAACTGGAAATCACTACTTAAAAAATTTATTGCACTAAGACTTTACAAACAGATGAACTATACCAAACAAAGCCATGATATAATCACTAACAGTCTGAGTCAATTTCCTTTTGCATCAATTAAAGAGCCTTATTTACAGGATTAGTCTGTGACAATTTGAATTAACAGTAACTAAGCACGGACTCACAGGCTTCAAACATGAGTCCGCTGAATTACCTATCAACTTACCTAGTTTCGAAATTCTGGCCTATTTCCTTAAGTATTTTCTCTAAAGCTCCCCATTTGAAAAGGTTTGCAATTCTTTTTCATTATGTTCTCCATTGCTACAACAATTTCAATGAACTGTTTTCATTTAAACCACAAATATGTTATGGCAGTATTTGGTCTGTATTTTTTTGGTTTGTTTTTTAGTTTTAGTATGTCTTTAAATTCTTTTTAAAACACTGGTTTTCTGAAAAAATTCTACCATAAATATACTCTCTTTATCTACCTTCCCTCTGAGATATCAGTCTTGAAGAAGAGAGGAGAGTGAAGAAGTGAGAACAATAATCTTACCTATGAGAGAAAGAAATAGTTGTATAACTGTATTTTTAATAATGTCATTCAATTTTAGAAACAGGGCATTATTAGAGAAAATGCTGTCTCCTCATATATCCAGTCTTTTGATTGTCCACAAATGAGTAGGAATTTATAATTTGATTGGTAGGAACATGCCATTAACCTGGCTTTTCACTCTTAACTGGAGGAGACATGTTAAATGACACTACCCCCTATATGAGGTCCACCCTTTTATAGTGTTGCATGCTTATTATCACACTGTACTGGTGGCCAAACTATTGGCCATCTCTGGGGTTATTTGTTCCAAGTTCCAAATTTATGAATGAGCCAGAACAGAGCAGTTTTCAAAGATGATTCATCACTTAACTCTTCATTATTTAGAATGTGGAGGATACAAAATATGGGTCTTAAGCTCCCCAAACTTACAATAGATGTTTACATTTTATTTTCTTTCAAATTTGTGAATTTGCCTGGCAATTAACCATCACTAGAATCACATGGCAAACCTGTTAACTTCTAGAGTTTCTAAATCAGTAGATCTGAGGTGGGACCATAGAATTCATATTTATACAAATTTTCATGATGACAGTGATCCTGGATTAGAGATCATACTCTGATAACTACTTCCTGAGGACTACCTCATTCAATATTAATGGATGTTGAATGTCCCAAATAATACAAGTTATACCCTACTTGATTTAATTATTGTGAATCAGTTTTCCATAGGAAAACAGAGGAATAGAGCATTTGACCATAAAATTACTGTATTTTTAATCAATCAAAAAATACAATTGCTACATTGAATTGTACAAAGAAAAAAAGAAAATTCATAACAACTTAAAATTAAGAAGTTTTGTTTTAACCACAAAGAGCACAATTAAAGGAGTGAGAAAGTAAAAGGGTAGAATGGAGAGAATAGGTAAAATATTTATATCCAATAAAAGGATTTGTATGCAGAATATATAAAGAATTTCTCCTAGTCAATTTGAAAAAGTTAAACAACTCAATAGAAAACTAAAGAAATGACTTGGACTAAAAGGATAATTTCACTAAGGGCATTTCACTAAAGAGGATATACAAACGGATAATAAACATGTTAAAAAGGGTAAACATTAGTCTTAGGGAAATGCAAATTAAAACCTCTATTCAAATACCTTTATTCACCCCAGAAAAATTAAATGGAAAAGATAAAAAGTATCAACTGTAGGCAAACATTTAGAGTAACTGAAACACTTATTCACTACATTTGAAAATGCAAATTGGTAATACATTTTTAAAAAACATTTTGAAACATATTTATTCATATAATGAATGCTCCCATAATTATATACTGAAATATGCATGCAACTGAAATACCTATATAAGTCACCAAATGACATATATAAGAATGTTCATAACAGCATTTTTATAATAGCCAGAAACTGGGGAAAAATATCCCTGAGGAGCAGAATGAATAAATAGACCATAGTACATGCACATGAAAAAATAATTTAAAGAGATGGAGAGCCGTTTAAATGACCACTATGTGTAATAGCATTAATTAACTCGAAACCGTTGTGTTAAGTGAAAAACCCAGACCAAAAAGCAAAGAAACAAAGAAGCAATAGTTCAGACTATAACTTTCCATTTTTAAAAAGTTCAGAAGCAGATGAAACTAGCCTTCACTGTATTAGAAGATATTGAGGGGCCATTAATGACTGAGAGGGTGTCACATGGTGTCTCAGGTAATATCTTCTACTTGCTGTTTTCTTGATTACATGGCTATTGTTTATTTTATGAAAATTCATCTAACTATACATCGGTGATTTGTGCATTTTTTCCCTTTTGAGTTTACATCATAAAATATTCATTTAAATTATAAAGTACACAAATCATGACAAAAAGTAAAGAGTGCTATTTGGATCTTGTATTATCAAATTGTAGATAAACTGGTTTATTCTGCCTCAGTTCTTTTAACACTTTCTCATTTCTTACTCTTTTTAGTGCTCTGCAACATAGCAGTTATATGTATATGTATGTGTATATACATATATATATACATATATATATTTATTTATTTTTTATTTTTTGGCATGGGCAGGCACCGGGAATCGAACGTGGTTCTCCAGCATGGCAGGTGAGAACTCTGCCACTGAGCCACCGTGGCCCGCCCTATATTTTAATTGTGTTTCCAAAATCCACAATTTTCACAGTCCGAATTTTCAACTTTCTTTATTTTCTATAGTTTATTAACAGCCTTTGATATTATGCACCAGCAACTTGTTAAACTTACCTATTCCCTATCTTCATGTGATGCATTGTTCTTTTCTTTTTATTTCTTCCTCTACTTCTACTTTCAACCACAGAATTATCACATTACTGTCATCTTTCCATCCCATCATCCTTCTTCTTTAGGAAATTTTAAAATATCTAGGGCTTTGCCAATCATGTCTCTATAAATATGTCACAAAATTATATTTCATATTCTTACTCAATCTATACTACTGTATGTATATACAACAGTTAGTTCTTCATTTACACTTGGATTTTATTTCACGATCACTCAAAATGTTATCAAGCAATCAAGCACTTCCTCAGCAGGAGAGACTACTGTAGATGCCAGTTGGCTTGCCATACTCCCAGAGATTTATCTCCTAAGCATAAATGTAACCCACAAGGATTTGGAGAATTTATACCTCAGGGCACAAGAGGCAGTAGAAGTTTCATGTTCACATTGGATGTTCTTGTCCCCTCATGGACCAATACAGAAGTGGGTCCAGGCAGATTTGAGAATACAGTGTATCTATGTCACAGATAAGAACCACCAAGTATAAGAAACTTCTAATCTTATCAAATGCTGCTGTAAAACCTGCCTATTTGGCCCTCTGGAGAAAGACATTATCATATTACCCTGAAATGTGAGCACGTCTCTCCAAAGACGGGAAGGAAAGGCCCTACTATCCTGGAATATGACTGAGGAGGGAGAGGTTCTGGAACTTTAATATCCTTCTCAGGGAAACAAACAAAAAAACAAAACTACCCTCTGACCCAGAGAAAAACACTATCTCTAGCTTCCAAGGATTTTTGCTCTGGAAACATCCTTAAAAAGATAGTCTGGGTCAAAAGCCATGTGGAAACACTGTGGATAATTGTCTCCCAACAAATGTCATTAATAGGAATTCAGTCCGAAAGCCAGTGGGATGATAGAGTTGGCTAGTACTGAATCATAAAGGACTATTGTGCACATCTCTTCTGTGCTAGTTTGAAAGTATTATGTATCCCAGAAAAGCCATGTTTTAATCCTGATCCAATCTTGTGGAAGCAGCCATTTCTTTTAATCCTGATTCAGCACTGTAGGTTGGAAACTTTCAATTAGCTTTTCTCCATGGATATCAGACATGCCCAGTTGTGGATGCAATCTTTTGATTAGATGGTGATGTGGCTCCACCCATTCTAGGTAGGTCTTGATTACATTACTAGTCTTTAAAAGGGGCAACATTTTGAAGAGAGCAAAAAATTACAGACTCTTCAGAGTTGACATAAATTTCAAAGCAAAGCTGACACAGATGCGGACACGTGGAGAACTGAGACATGGATATGTGGAGATGCGTGCAGCCCAGCACACTTCACCATGAGATGTTAAGCAAGCCAGAACCTGGAGAGAGCCAAGGGAAGCCAAGAGAAGAGAGCCAGCCCTGGAAAAGTAAAGTGAGGGACCCTCACAGAAACAGAGGCTGAAAGCAGTGGAACCCAAGAGCAAGGAGCAAGGGATCAACAGATGCCAGCCATGTGACTTCCCAGCTGATAGAGCTGCTCCAGACCCATTGGCCCTTCTTGAGTAAAGGTACCTCTTATTGGTGCCTTAATTTGGATGTTTTTATAGGCTTAGAACTGTAAACTTAAAACTTATGAAATTTCCCTTTATAAAAGCCGTTCTGGATGGTGCAATGGTGCAATGGTGGCTCAGTGGCAAAATTCTCGCCTGCCATGCCAGAGACCTGGGTTCCATTCCTGTAGCCTGCTCATGCAAAAATAAATAAATAAATAAATAAATAAAATGCCATTCCATTTCTGATATACTGCATTCTGGCAGCTTTCAAACTAATACATCTTCCCAACTCCATATTCAGTGACATCTTACTGGTAGCTTGCAATCAACTATGGTGGAAGTATTTACATATATGCAACAAATCAGTACCCTCATCCCCCATCCCCATACCAAAAGGCCAGTTATTAAACATTTCTTTTCATACCACTGAATTCTCCCTGCTGTTTTGCCTTTTTGTGTTGCAGATAATTGAGAGTAAAAAAAAAAAAAAATCACTTATGGAGATATGGTAGATTTAGCAATGAAACAACTGTAAATCTATAAGCACAAGTATGTACAGGTATTATATCTTTGTTATTTAAATGTAAATCATTTTTTTGCCTCACCATTCAAAATCCCTGACAATCTTCTCTATTTAAATCAATATAATATGCAGGTTTCAAGGCCATGTTTAATTAGAGGCAAAATCTGTTGACTAGCAATATAACTGGATTTTGTACCTAGAAGCATGGATTTAATCACCTCACTTATTCAAATGTGAATCATTTGTTACACCTCGCTCAAGGTAGACGAGGCTCTGCTGAGAGGAAAAATCAATTTTCTTAAACTTAAGTTTCATATCTGCACTTATTTTTATAGTATTTGGTTCTTGATACATAGTAAAATATGACAACATTAACTTGTTCTCATTGATTTGAAGTAGGCTAGGGTTGCTCTGTTAATCACGGCTCTATTTGACAGAATGACTTTACTTTAGGATTAGACAGTCAGAGTAGTTGCTCTAGTTTTTTTTTTTGCAATAAGTCTGTGGGTCAACTGGGGCCACTCTGATCCACGTATCTTCATTCTGAGGTCTGGGGTGAAGGGGCAGCAGGAACTCAGGGTAAGCTCTTCTCAGTGAGAGAAGAAGAAGAGGGTGTATTCAAATACAGAAGCAAATTTGAAGATCCTTCTTGCCTCTTGTCTCCTAATACCACATTGGCTAAATAAGTCCCAAGTCCCAAGATGAACAGTAGGGATACTTCTACCACACCAAGGTCATGGTAAGGGCAGGGACTGATGAAAGGATAAGGACATAGAGCTATTCAATTCACAATGTTTGCCATCTAAGAAAATTGTTGCATGTGTGAGGTTCATTTTCCCAATTTATAATGTAGAGATGATAAAGAGTCTTTGGAAAATACCATGTATATTTATAAAATGTATAATACATAAAAATAAGAATTTAAGAAACACCCATATATACCTATACTCAGTTTTGTAAATAGACAATTATAGGTATATATGAAATCTTAATTGAGCCCCGTTTTGATCCATATCCCCCTCTCCCAATGGATATTTGGATTGCATTTTGATCATTCTTTCTTTCCTACTAAGTGTGGAAATATAAACATATATGAATAAATATCCCTGATTTTAAAATCTTGATAACGTCACCATTTTGTGTGCATTTTCTGCAATTTTTATTCAATATAATTTTGAAATATAAATGTGGTTATATATCATTTTCACTGATACATAAAATTCCATTGTATGACTATGTCATGATTTGTTTTTGCTTCTTTTCTTCCTCTTGAGGGACATTTGAAAAAATATATTTATTTTTTGACTTATGGAAAACATTGCTATTATAAACATTTCAGGAATACCCCTTCTGGGGCTAATGTGTGTTAGTTCCCTAGGTATATATAATAAGAGGTAAAAGCACTGGGCCAGGATTTGCAGTTGTCAATATTGCTAGATGAAGTGAAATGATTACTAACTTAGTATCTTAGCTGCTAAAGTAACTGCCATACAGTGAGTTGGCAAAAGCAATGGAAATTTATAGGCACATGGTTTTGAGGGTAAGAGAGGTCCAAAATTGTGGCATTAGCAAGACAATGCTTTCTTCCTGAAGACTGTGGCATTCTGTGGCTGGCTGTTGGTGATCCTTTTTCCTTGGCTTTTCTGTTCCATAGCAGTACATATAGTGATGCCTTCTCCTTTCTCTGCCAGTTATGTTGACTGGCTTCTTTGTGGCTTTCTCTCTCTATGTCTGAATTCCATTCTGTCTTATAAATACTCCAGAATTCCAGGTTAAACTTCAACCTGACTCCTTGGGCCACATTTTAACTGAAGTAACACCTTCAAGAGATCCTATTTATAGTGGTTCCCCACCCACCAGAATATGGACCAAGATTAAGAACATTTCTAAACTGTGGTACACAATTCAGTTCACCACAATTTCCAATCCATCAAATGTGGGAAAACAGGAATCTCTCTCTATTCTTGTATATATAGATATATGTATATGTGCATACTGTTTACTTCATTTTGAAATCTCCACCAAAATAATTGATGTTATTTTAAAATATGGTAACTTCTCATACCCACTCCTCCTGATCCAGTCAACAATTTCCTCCGTATCTGAGGTCTTCTGTCTTATATACATTGAATAGTTCATTGGCACATTAAATATATGCTTGCACTGTGAATTATGGGCTTATATATAATAAAATTCTTATATCTTAGGTTTGAGTATTACATTAATAATACTTATCTTCTATCAATACTTAAATAAATGAAAATTTCAGCCATAAATCCAATTTTCAAACCATTTTTCAATATTTAGCAAAAAGGTTTGGTCAATATCCTTACCCTAAAGACTGTAGTATGCTAGGCAAAATCAAATAATGGTTGATACACGATTTTATACTTACTCAGTGTTGTCATTATGATAAAATATCATTTTACACAACTTCAGGGGATCTAAATAAAAATGGCAGGATATTTGCCTGCTGAATGTGGTTGATTTCCTATATTTAAGTATTGTGCTAAAAATTAGTTGCAATTAGCTAATGATTTAAACTTCAGGAGAATATAAAATATCTGATTCTCTGTTAGATTACTAATCATTTAATTCAACAGTTTACTTTGCATATGCAGAAAGAAACACTGGTTTAACCCAATTTAGTTGCATTTGTAGAGTACTTTTTGAATACTAATTTGAAAAAACCTAACTCTGAAAAATATATATAATTGCAAATCATATTTTCCTATAGATCAACATAAAATAAAATTTTTAATATAGTATATCAAATAAATCTCAACAGTTTCTCAGGTTCGGTTTTTAAAATGTGCTATAAAATCATGTTTAAGTAAAGAAACACAGAAAAGGCCTTTACTTCTGGCAAATCATTGATAGGCAAGGGCTTGAATCCTTATCTTCACTTTAAGGATAAATTTGGAGTAACCCTCCTGTACATTGGTAATGAAGCTTATATAAACGCTTTACATCCTTCTAATGATTTGATATTATCCAAGATTTATGAGACAAATCAACACCTTTGGTTAAATCACTAACCATCATCACAGATGCCAGGCCTACTGGGTTTAAGTAGGGTAGATTAGAGCATAAAAGAGAGAATATGAGAAATTGTAAGAAAAACAGCTCTTTCCTTCTTCATCTACCATGAAAAGACTTATTATGGTCCAGTTTGTTTAACAGGCTTACTAGATAAATATTTCTAATAGTGGTGTAATGCCAAATGTCAGTTGTTTAACTTTTAAATCATTTGAAGAGTCTTAACTTTTAAACAAGTATTCATGCAAAATCCATAAATACAGGGAAATGAATAAATAAGTGACATTTTAAGCCCCATCAAGTTTTATTTAGTTTTTCTTTGAAATTAAAAATAGACTTGCATTTACCGACATTATGTTTGAAACTTCTAAAACTTGAAGGAAAACTTTTGAAAAATATACTAAATTAGTCAATGGATAACTTAGAATTGAAAATACACGTTTCCAGTAACTAATGTTTAAGTATAAGATTAGCAACAAATTACTTGTTCTAGGCTAGTTTCATTTAGAGAATTCAGATTCTGTTGAAATTTTCTTTTATTTAGAAGTATATTTAATATTTTTCTAATCTAGGAAAGTGTAGGGCAAGCATCTTTCTCCAGAAATTGTACTGTAAACTTAGGTAACATAACCAATCATCTGAATAGCTTAGATAATGGCCTTTTTATTAAAAAATAAATATATGCATGTATGTGTGTATTAATAAATTAGTTGGAGTTTACCACAAAAGTAATTCTGGGTAAAATTGTATATAGTGAAGAGGATTATGTTTTTTGATTTGTAAAAATTATGCTGTCCAAGCACACCAAAATCTCCTACTCGTCTATTCTGGCAACTATAAAGAAATTTTATTTAGCTTCTCTAATGAATATGAACAGAGATTATGGAATATTGGAGAAGTTATTGCTCAAGAGAAACTCAGGAAAATAAAATAATACCTCTACATGTAAAATTTATCCTACATTTTCAAAAGTAAGGTGCAAACACTCACTGGACAATCTTGGAAGAATGTATTTTTTGATTCAGGAGGTCTGAGATGGTGCCTGAAATTCTGAATTTCTATTTAGCTTTCAGATAAAGTCAGCTGCCATGTTAGGAAGCCTACATGGCAAAGAATTATAATTAACCTTGAAGAACTATGGGAGTGCATAGAACTCTAGAACTTGAGTGCAGTTTATAGCCAACAGTCAGCAAAAGGTAGGAGCCCTCCATTATATATCTTCAAGGGATTTATTTCAACAACCTGAATGAGTTAAGAGGCAAATTCTTCCCCCAGGCAATCCCTGAGATAGAATGCAAAATGCAGTCTAGCCAATACCTTGATTGTTTTCTTTGATACTTTAAGCAGAGAACCTAGTTAAACAAATCTCAAACTCTTAACCCAAAGAAACTTTGAGATGATATGCATGCTGTGTTACTCTGCTAAATTTGTAGTAATTTTCTATATAGCAATATATCATTAGCACATAATTTGATACCTGAATTGGCTGTTGCTGTAACAAATATCAAAAAAAGTGTGAGTGGATGTGGAATTGAACAGAAAGCAGAGGCAGGACAAATGTTGAAGAGCATCACAGAGAAAGCCTAAATTATCATTAGCATACTTTTAGAAGAAATCTAGATTTGGAGGATGCTGCCAATAAGGGCTCAAATAGAAACAAGGAACATGCTATTGGAAACTATAGGAAGAAGAACCCTTGTCATGTAGGAGTAGAACACTTAGCAAGTGTGTCTTCTAAAGCTGCGTGGAAAGCAAAGCAGGTAAGTGATGAACTTAACTGTACAGCTAAGAAATACTCCAAGCAAAGTGTTGATGGTTCTACTTGATTTCTTCTGGATGCACGTAGTAAAATGCTGAAGAGAAAGGTAAATTAGGGGAGAAAACTCCTAAACCTAAGGAACTGGGACTTGATGATTTTGAAAATTCTCAGCTTCTTCAGATGGCAATAGATGCTAAAACTGAGATTTACTGCCTGGATAGCATACCCTAGAGTCCAGAGAAAAAGCCTAGGGTGTGACTGTACAACCCATTGCTAAACCTCAGAAGATTAAAAAGTCAATGTCAAAATATTTAGCACATAAAAGTCCCTTTTAAGAGATTAAGGACATGTGTCATTTAAACTCTCAATGAAATTCTGGGTTCTAGATGACTTAAAAGTGTTGTTCTTCAGCCATCTCAGCAGAAGCCCAAGGTAAAAAAGGAAAAGGATCTGTAGAGGTAGCCTTTGTCTAATGGAATGAATGCAGGTACAATTCTTAGAAAGCCCCCCCCCCCAAATAACCTTAGAACATTGTTTCGGCAGAAACACTGCCATTTGGACAAAGAATATAAAATAAAATGATGCTGTCAGGTCCCAGATTCTACTGGAAGGAAGCAAACTAATAAAATTACTGAGCTTCAAACATATGTTCTCTTAAATGAGAAAAAAAATAAGAATGGATTTTAGAGAGTTGAATCAAGAGAGAGTTGGATCAAGAGAGCCTCAAAGGCAGAATCTGGAGCCACTGAGAATTATTCCAAGGTCTTGAAACGTATTTAAGAATTTCTTAGCCTTTGATAGTCTGGATTACATAAATGCCATGGACCAGTGACCCTTTATTTTTTACCTCCTGTTTTCACCTCTTTTGGCAGGAATATTTAATGTTCTTATCCTAAGCCTATTCCACTAGCAGATGACTTTGTCTCTTTACTTTCATGGGTCAGAGGAGAGGATTTTGCCCCAGGAGATATACTTAATAGAGTACACCAAGAAGCCTCATCTGCATGTGGACCTCATTTATATTATGAGAAGGGGCACATTAAGAAGACACTGTAATGGCAAGAAATGTTGAGACATTGGCATGTGGAGTAAAAGTATATTGCATGCAGAAGATATATGAATCATTGGGAGCCTGAGGGAGGATGTTTGTAAGATACATCTAAAGTTATGCCCAGTTAGTCATGTCCTTGTATAATCTGTGTCACTTGAGTACAAGTGGCTCAACTTGCCTCTAACCAGTTGAATATGAAAAGGTAATGTGATGAATCTCCTATGATTATTTCATGTTATATAAGCCTTCTTCTTAGAAAACTGAAATAATATGTATTCTCTTGCTGATCTTGAAGAGGCCAACTCCCATGATGTGGGAGAGGGCTGCATGGCAAAAAACTATGGACAGCTTCTACAAGATGAGAGCCTCAGTCCTACATCTATAAGGAAATAAGTTCTGCCCACAAGCATGTAAGCTTTCAAGAGGACCATGAGAATTGGCCCTCATAGTTCCAAGTAACATCTTGATTGTAGTCTTGTGAGTGCCTACACTCAGCATACCTGGACAAACTCCTGACCCACATACACTGTCACAGAATTAATGTATGTTATTTTAGGTCATTAAGTTTTTGGTAATTGTTACACAGTGATAACAAATTAATACAATTCTCAACACTGATTTAAGCAATTCAATAACAATTAGATGTTATAACAATAAATATTATAGTACCAATTACTAAATTAAAAGAATAGCTAATTTTTTAAGTGCTCTGGATTCCAGGATATACATTTATACTGGACTAGAACAAGGAAATCCAGGAATAAAATATATTAATATGTCAGTGAAGTACTAACTCAATTATAGAAGAATACAAAATAGGTTTATTTCATTTGTATTTGGAGCATGATAGTTCAAAGGATCATTAGATAAATAAATCACAGCCTGGAGAAATTTTCGAGAAAACATTTTAAGCTTGCATCATTACCTGTCCCAATATACACATTTTCATAAATATGAGATCTCCTTATATTTACCAAAGCTCATTCTAATGATTGTTAAGGAAAACAAATCCAAGATATCAAATTACTAATTTAGAAAGCATGCTTATAAACCATTGCATTATCACTTTTAACATTTTACTTAATTTTCTAGATATTATTATGATTCATGGTAAGCAATCTCTGCTGGAAAATCATTCTGATATCCAGTCATAATTCTACATTTTCAAATACTGTAGCCAACTTTCTGAGGAAAAAAATATATATCATTAAGAAAAGTAGGGGCAATTGCTTTTTTCTTTAATGAGTTTCAAAAAGGGTTAATATGAAAGAATGAAAATATTCAAAATAATGCACAGTATCTTAAGTCTTCCAAATATCAAGATTTTGGTTAAATGCTTTTAAGAATATTGAAAGCAGAGGGTGTTTTTTGTTTGTTTGTTTATTTTAAAGTAAAGCATAAAACAGTTCTAAATGTAAAATAAAGTCATATAAAATAAAGCTAAAAAAGATTAATATTCTCTTTTCTACAAAATTTTTTAGACTATAAATAAGAAAACTGAATTAATATGAATTTCTCATATATGATAAACTATATGTAAATAGCTTTTTAATAATATGTATTTGTTACATATATGTATATAAAGTCATTTGTGAATAAGGATATCGGATAGCAAAACTAACTCAGTATGCCACAAAATAATGAAGAATACAAATTTGGCATGAAGTTATGCAACTTTTTTCTGACACTAATAATACTCAGATATATTTAGACTTTTTTAGATATCTTATTCTTCCTCCAAATGTTAATGAAAGCTGAAAGCCTTATGACACTGCCAAAAACTTTGGTATCTCTAAAAGACCCTCTAAATATTAGGGAAATGATAGAATGAACTTTTCACTTTAAAAGGATTTGGGAACACACATTGACTACATCAGATGAGTCCCTGGGGCCAAGAGTAAAGGACAAAACTCTTCATTCATTCCAATGGAAGATATCATGTTATAAACTGACTTTAAGCTCCATAAGATCTTCCAGGTGAGCAGAAATCCCACATCCAAATAACAGATAGATATAAGGCGATTTAAGCCTATATTGAACTTTATCTATACAGATGGAAAAACTTAAAATCCAAACAAATTATCAAATAGATTTCACATATCATTAGTATCTGGGCAATTCCAAATTTCTTAATAAAGAAATTTTAATTTCTTAATTAAAATTCCAAATTTCTTAGCTTAATTAAGTTTCAGAAAAATTCTGAAAAGAAAATAACAAGCATAATAGGAAAGGGAATTAGTAAGAAATGGCAAAGAAGTAGAGATTTTTAATAGAAAATGTATCTAAGTAACTTGAAAATGAATTTTAATATATTGAATTTTGGAAGGAATCTTGTTTACATTAAGATAAAAAATTATCTGCAGTCCAAAGTTTATGCATATTAGCACCTTCCTCAATGATACCCATACAGTAGGCATTTGGTTGAAATTTGCTGGATGACTGAATAATCTTTTATTATTCATTTTCTTAATATTAAATTTTATTGCATTTCCCTACTTTACAATCAGGAGTGCTTTGGCTCACTAGGAGGCATTTGAAAATGTCTGGGATGTTCTTGATTGTCACAACTGAGCAGGTGCTACTATCATTTAATGGAAAGTGGCCAGAGATGCTGCTAAATGTCCTGAAATGCATAGAAATACCTCCCACCACAAAAATTATCTGGTCCACAATGTCAACAGTGCCATGGTTGAGAAACTGTTTTAAAGAAAGGAAAGTATGAAATAATTTAATTGGTTTCAAAAGTTAGGTAAGATTAGTACAAAACATTCATTAGATAATCATAAAAGAACGTTTAGTTCATCAAGGATTTTTTTTCCCCTGAATTAGAAAGACAATTTCATATCAAACACTGTTTGATTTCTTCCACTTCTGGTTCTGTATTGCTGTAGATGAAGCATTTCAAAAGGAAGGTTAAATGTAAAGATGATGAAAATTTAGTACGAATGAGACTACATTAACAAATACTCTAATTCTAGAATGACAAAACAGTTCTGATTGCCCTGATGAGAGATTAATTGAAAATGATTTGGGTAGAAAAATAAGATAATTTATTGATATGAATATGGTAATATGAATAATTTGGTATTCACAGCAATAATTTGAGTGCTGTGGCTTTTATGCTGAAAGTTTCCCGTTAGAATGTGAATCTAACATTTTAAATGACTTATAATGTAGTAGGGACTCATGACTACATGACATAGATAAACTATTCTAAGGAGTCTTCTCAGGGATTCCAAATGAAATTAGACTCAGATTTGATTAGAAGTTTAAATTCCAACTTGTTTGATTTTGAATAGCTACATAGCCTACGAATCCGTGTAGCACTCCTACTTAGTTACAGCCATAATACTTAAAGGAATTCTCAATATTAGTATGTCTCAGATACCCAAAGGCAAAATTCAAAATACAAATTTAAACATAGATTTAATTTCTGTCATCTGCTATTTTAAATGCAGAAAGCATTAAGTTGATGTTTAATATTTTACTTGAGATATATATTGCTTCAATTTGACTGTTAAATTGAGTTTATCTTGAAGTTAGAGATTGTTTCACTCTTTCATTTATCCCCAGTATTTAGCACAATGCCTGGCACATAGTGGGTGCTCAGTAAATTTTTTAAATGAATGCAGTTGACCGTAGTTTTTCGGTCTGAGCATTGAAAAAACTCACCTGCAACTGATCATCTATTTTGCATATATTTAGAGACAGTTTTGTTGTTGCTAAGTTTTCTATACTGGCCATAGCAGCGATTGATGTTTTTGTTGTTGTTGTTGTTATTGCTATTTCCTCCTAAATGTTCAGTTGAATTTATTATAAGGAATAAAGCTACTCCTATTTAAAAATATAAGTTAGAATTATGAATAAAACAATAATTGCCATCTCTAATAACTAAGAGTTTCCATTTACAGAGCTCTTAAAACGTTTCAGGCTTTTGAAATTTGAAGTGAGTGATGATTTTGTGCTCTTCTTCCTTGGTTTAGTGTTGACACAAGCTAGCAACTTGTTGCCGTGAGCTGCCAGGTGCCAAGGTGATCAATTAGGACAATGAGCCAAACTGGAAGTCAAATCTTTATTCACTACTGCAATTGTGTAAACAAGAGGACAAAAAGATAAAAGTGCCTTCTCTCTCAGTGTTCCGTTTTCCTCCACAGAACAACAGTGGGAGATGATCAGTCTGACGATGTGCAGCACACATGGGGGAATTTGTCTCGCTGTCAAGGGAACCCCAAACAAAAGTTTCTCGCAATTTTAATGGAGCCAGTGAGAAGAAGAGAGGGGATGACTGGGAGTGAAAACATACTGAGGCAGACTACAGAAAAGTGTAAAACCCCTCACTCCCTTACCCCCCAATAAGCAGGCCCCAGAATGGTGGCAGCTGACACCTGCTCTGGAAATGCAGAGGTGAGTGAGTCTGGACAGCCTGGGGGACAGAAACAAGACTGAATCCTTCACCACAGCACTCTTCAGAGATGGCAGTTTACTGAATGTGCCCCAAGTCTGGTGGGAGGCAGCTTTGCTGCATGAGACCTGTCAAGTAAATCCTTTCCAATCACCTATGGCTGAGTCAGAAAGATTACTTGATAGGATTTTAGCCAGGAACTGATTCCTCAGTTGCCTGTGTGGTTGAGTTCTTGCAAGTTTTTCTTGCCACATATCCATGGTTATAACCGGTTATTGTAAACAAATCCCCTGAAAATTTAATTTAGGGTTAAATGCACCTTGTGAGTTTTTTTATTGTATATAATTGCTAGGGGTCCTGGCATATTTCTGATACTCATGATTCAATATCTGTAGAATAAATCTAGACCATAAAGGGATGCATTGGTATAGCCAACGTCAGAGTGTCTTCAAACCTATTTCAACCATAGTATACTTCACTAAATAGATCTTGAAACCAAAGATACATAAATAAGTCAAAAGTTAAAACTATTCTATGGAATTGCAAAGATCACTCTTGTAGTTACTGGATGCTTTTGAAAAGAAGACAAGAGAGAAAATATTACAACTGTGCTCATACCTTTCCCATTGACTTGCCTATAGGTTGAGTGTAGTTGAGAATAGCCATGTTCCTAATTATATATTATATAATTATATATTAGATATGTAATTTTATATACATACACATGTGTATGCATATACACACACATATAATCTTAAAATGAATGAGAAGGGACAAAAAATGGCTGACACGGATTATGTCGAGCCTTGTACAGAGGGTTTATAATTTTTCTTGTTATTACCTCCTCAATTTTGAAAAAGAGAGAAAAGCATCAGTACATTGAGAATCCACTCTTTGGTTGAGGAAAGGATTTTAGAGAATACTAATCACATTAGCACCTGATTTGAAGAATATACTAATGTTCTCCTTCTGGATTCAAGCTCTTCACTCATATTTGTTCCTAAAATTCTCATTTGAATGGAATAATGGCCAGCTGAAGGTTATAACTGAAAAATGAAAGAGATACTGATACATTCCAATGACATGGTACATATCATATACTTTGCAATTTACTGGGGCTCATTAGGAAGACAAGAGATTGACATTGCAGACCACAGTACATCAGAGAACAGAGAGTTCATAGCGTTATAGAATCTGAATTGAGAATGAGATGGCATAATTTTAGCCACCAGCCAGGGTGATGAAAGCAATTTATATCAGAAATTTTCTGCCATTGGTAGAGCTGGGGTGTCTATAACATATTTTGAAACCACAGACACCAGATGAGGTTGGGTGGCTAATTTTAAGTGCATTGAACATTGTTCTTCTTTTGATCTTATACTTCTGCAAGGACTACATTTTATATTTATAGAGAAAAGATATGGTAGATAGGAAAATTTCTTAGTAGTCCAATGCCTAACAGATGGTTCAAACTGATGCAAAATAAGAAAAAAAACATCGGGTAATTATTGTTTATATTTGTACCACCACAATGACAAGTTCATATAATCATTTTAAAATGGACTAAAATTTGTGGATGACTGTCATGGTTAGGGACACGTGTCAACTTGGCCAAGTGGTGGTGCCTGTTTATCTGATTGGGCAAGCGCTGGCCTGTCTGATGCAATGAGGACATTTCACAGGATTGGGTCATGATCACGTCAGCTGCATCCAGAGCTGATTCCATTTGTAATCAGCCAAAGGGGAGTGTCTTCTGCAATTAGTGATGCTAAATCTAATCATGGGAAGCCTTTTAAGGAGAACTCAGAGGAGACAGGTTTCATTCCTGCTTCGGCTGGTGAGCCTCTCCTGTGGAGTTCATCCAGACCCTCCATCAGAGTCGTCGACTTTGCAGCCTGCCCTGTGGATTTTGGACCCTGCGTTCCTGCGGTCACGTGAGACACTTTTATAAATTTTATATTTGCAAGTGTTCCCTGTTGATTCTGTTTCTCTAGAGAACCCTAACTAATACAATGACTTAACAGAAAAGGTATCTTCTGATCCAAAGGGTTTGGAATATGAATGTGTAAATGAGAGTGGACACAAAGTTCACAATAAAAAAGAATGTTTAGTGTAGGCTGAAAAATTGAAGGGGTAAAGCTGATCAGTTTAAGTCAGCCACAAAGACTTGAAATTGGAGAGCAGCTACTTAGAAGAAACTGTTTCCATACATCTAATGAAATAAAAAAAAGAGTTATAAAGGGACAATAAGAAGGCAGTTCAAGGGAATTTGTAGGCAAGAGACTCAGGAAAAGAGGAACAACCCCGATTAAGGGTGTCAGGTGGCTTTGCCGAGTGCAGTTTTCACCTTGAACTATAGAAGACCTACCTGGGAAGAAAGCCAGAGAGGAACTGTTTCATCAGTGGCTAATGCAGCAAAAGGGTGGCTTTGACTTCAAGTGGAGTTAAGTGCAAAGGTGAAGTCAGTAAGTAAAACTTGAAACTCTGATTAATGTATGTGGTTGAGTCAAGTTGAAAAATGTGATGATTATGTATTTTTAAGTGTTTTATACTCCCCACTTTAGCATAGCAGTTTCGTTCTCTAAGCAAAGCATTTTTCTAGAAACATTGCCAATGAAAGGTATTGAATTAAAGGTAACAGAAAAAAGGCTTCAGCCCAATTGTAAGATCCATATTTTTAGAAGAGGGACTCTCAAACTCCTGGTAGGTGATAGTAGAAAACTAGTAGGACTGAAACAGCAGCAACCTTGACTGAGTGTGTCTTGTGTTTCACACATTGTGTTAAGGGCATTATGTGAATTATCTTATTTAATCGCAGCTCAACAAGAAATTGTATTTCTATTTGATATGTGAAAGAAACAAGGCTTAGAACAATGAAATAACTTAGTCAAAAGTCCTAAAGCTTTACAATAGTAGAGATAAAATTTAAAGCTAGATTCACTTGTTTCTGAAGCCCATATTCTTGAATAATAAACTGTACCATCTTCACAGAATTGATAGAGAAACATAAAGTTTGTAAGTCACACATATCTGCCATGGTACTCAAGTCACTAAGAGGACAGGCAGATGCCCTTTCAGGATACTATTTAGTACACCTGTGCATTGAAATCTCTGCTTGATCTTTAAAGCTCTGAACATAGAGCATTTTCAGAATAAAAGTAAATATGAAGTAAACAAAATATTGGACTTGAAAAACAAACTAAAAATGTCAATCATTTTGTGACAGAGACCATATGTGGTCTGCAAAGTATAAAACATCTGCTGCTTGGTTCTTCCCAGGAAATGTTTGGCAACCCTTGGTTTATGGTAAACAAACTTTAATGCATGCATTTATGGGGCATGGCTCTGTGGAAAATGTCACCAAAGCATTTCACTTATCAGAGTATGAAATGGAAATATTCTGTTACCAATATAATCCTCCGACTTATAACTGAATAATTTTTTTCAGAAATAAAGCTTAGAGGTCTCACGTACATTTCTGGAATAGAAAATGCCCTAATGCCTCAAGAAAGGACACGGGGAAATATGCTTTGTTTGTGCCCCAAAATTGTATCATTGCAATTATAAAAAAGAATACTAGTTGAAATCTCTGATTTTGTGGCTCTCTGACAATCTGATTTTTGTGTTATCCCATAACCACATTTTGCATTAAAATGTTTTCATATCTGAAAATTTAGCATTGCGATGTTTTTACCGAATAATGAAAGTCATAAATGAACATAGCAAACTCTTGCTTTTATTATTACATCCAGCATGCCAATGTGACTATGACAGTAGTGATGCAGGGATAATGAATGATGATAATGATGACTAAAATTGCATCCCTCAAATGAATACTGAACAAATGAAGATAGCTCTTGTACATGATTCAGTAATTGGTAATATTTTTACTTTATCTTCACATGGGAGGCAGAGGTTAGCTCCTCAATGCTTGATGTTTATCCAAGAGGAAGTAGAGACATCAGGATTCTGTATCATAGAATGAGATTGAAGCGGTTGGTTCTGCTTCACCTTGAAAATTTGCTTTTGCTACTTCTTTTATAAATGATGTCGTGTAACCCTCATCTTACCTTAAGACACTTATGATTTCCTTGAAACTACATTAAGGAGTCTTTAATACTTTCAAGGTTGTTGTTATTTAAAATATCATCTAATTTTTGAAAATTCAAACTGGCTGGTATTTCCTGTATGGTATTTCTTCTTCATTTTCTATAAATGTAATCTTTGCAATTTATTTAACTCATTATTAATCAATTTTTAGTATAGCTCTCAATCAATTTTGTTTCTTTCAGGATGTTGATGAAGCCATCACTATCCAATACTCTACCCACTCATATAAATGCTTTTTTCTTCTTTATAAATTGCTGGAAACCTTAAAATTATTCAATCATGCTGTCTTAGTTTGTTAATGTTGCCAGAAATGCAATATACCAGAAGTGGGCTGGTTTTCATAAAAGGAATGTATTTAAGTTACAAGTTTACAGTTCTAAGACCTTAAAAATGGCCAAACTAAGGCATCCGGAGAAAGATACCATGACTTATGAAAGGCTTCTCTGGAAAGACACTTGGTTGGTATCTGCAGCTCCTTTGGTTTCTCATTTCAAACAGCTTCCCCAGAGGCATTTTTCTTTCTTCATCTCCAAAGGTTTCTGTCCATGTCAGCTCTGAACTTTCTCCAAAATATTTCCCCTATTAAGGGAGTCCAGTAAATTACTCAGGATACACCTTAATTGGGCAGAATCATATCTCAATTGAGTCAAAAGGTCACACCCACAATGAGTGGATTATATCTCCATGGAAACAATCTAGTCAAAAGGTCCCACCCTACAATATTGAGTCAGGATTAGAAGAACAAGGATTTTCTGAGATACATAATACTTTGAAACTAGCACTATGCTTTATTATGTGAATTTCATCAACATTAATTCAACTGCTCACATGTGATTTCATTCATTGTCTTTTTAATATACTGAAGCAAATATCAACTTTTGATTAAATTGTTTCCATGGAGATGTGACCCACCCAATTCAAGATGGGCCTTAATCCTTTTACTGGAGCCCTTTATGAAAAAAATAAAAGGCAGAAAATATAAAGAGAACTCCATAAGCGAGCAGATGCCTAGACACAGATGTTTGAAGATATAGAAGGAGGATGCCTCAGCAGAAGCCAGAAAGACCCACAGGAGCTGAGAGAGCTGTTTGAAACCAAAAGCTGGGAGAGAAGGATGGCAGATGTCACCATATGCCTTACCATGTGACAGAAAAAAAACCTGGATGCTATTGGCCTTTGTTGCAAGTCAAGGTGTCTTTCTGTGGATGGCTTAGTTTGGACATTGTTATGGCCTTAGAACTGTAAACTTGTAACCTGATAAATCCCTTTTTAAAAGCCAACCTATTTCTGGTATATTGTATTCCAGCAGCTTTAGCAAACTGGATCACCTTGAAATTGGAAATTAGACCTTGGAGGATAATATGAATGGCGGAGTTAGTCATTTCAGACTAGATGTATAGAGAGGATATTAGCTTTACAATGTGCAAATTGTAGTTCCTTAGGGGACCAGACACAATGTATATGACTAATAACATTTTAAGCTCAAATCTATTCAGAAGGTATCAACTGATCCCCAGAATGAGATACTTGTGTCACCAATGTAAAAATTAAGCTTCTGTCATCATAGATTTTCTTGTTTGTTTAACAGCCAGAGGAAAAATGGGCTTCAGAATGGCAATATGATTTATTTTTCTTTTCTTTTATTTATTTAGGTATTAATTTATTTTTATTTTGTAGTATACCTGTAATATATTTCAGTAAGTTGAATGATATAATTTTGCAGAAAATATGCATTCTTTTCTAATATTCATTTTTATGCTGTTTCCAATTTTTAATGCAAAATGTTCAGTCATTTTTAGCTGTACTACATAATTGTTTGTTTATACCACAATGGAATTCAAATGATTAAATATATTTTCCCTTGAGGAACAGAAGCACAGAAACTCTATTGTGCTGCTTCATTAAACTTCTATCCAAATAATGATCAGAAATATGATTCAAGCAAACAATAAGAGGTTAACTTAATAAAAGTATCAAAAATAAATATAAAACAAATAAATATATTTATTTATATTATAAATTAAAAATTTATATTCATAATTTTTAAAATGCATATTCATAAATATAAAACATGTACAGCACTTATCGTCATTTTATATAGCTAGAATTGTAAAGTCATAGAAATATTTATCTTCATTGAACACTTCTTTATCTTGGGGTAGGTGGTTATGAACTTAGGTTTAGACTTTAATTTTTCCTTTTTCTTTTTTTTCTATAAGTCCTGAAGACTCAAAGTTATTTTAATTGTAAATTAATATGTTCATGTATCAATATATATCTCCTGAGAAATAATGCAATTCAAGACTTAGGTTTTGAAAATAATCTCAACAGCTGTTCTTTTTTATATGATTTTTTTATTATATTCATACACCATACAAACTATCTGAAGTGTACAATCAATGACCCACAGCATCATAACATAGTTGTGCATGCATCAATTTTAGAATATTTTAATTACTCCAGAAAATAAAACTAAAAAAAAAAAATTCTCCCATACCCCTATGCCCTGCTATTATTGACTCATAGTATCGGTGTGGTTCATTTGCTACTATTGATGAAAGAATACTAAAATTTTGCTGTTAACTGTGGTCCATGGTTTGCAATAGATACATCTTTTCCCCCATATAACCCTCTATTACAAACTCTTTGTAATTGTGTCATACATTTGTTCTAGTAGGTAAAAGGACCTTTCTATATTTGCATAGTTAATCACAGTCATTGGCCACCACAAGTTCACTGCCATATATATTCCCAAGTTTAAACCTCCAGCTTTCCTTCCATGTGACAGACATGACTTTAAACTTCCCCTTTCCACCACATTCACACACCATTCAGTACTGTTAATTATTCCCATAATCATGTGCTACCATCACGTCTATCAATTTCCAAATGTTTAAGTTCAACCTAGATATACATTCTGCAAATATTAAGCAATCGCATCCCATTCTTTAGCCTTATTCTATATCTTGGTAACCTTTATTCTTTATTTTATGTCAAAGAGTTTACATATTACAGTTAGTTCAAATCAGTGAGATCATATAATATTTGTCCTTTTCTGTCTGATTTATTTCACTTAAAATAACGTCCTCAGGGTTCGTCCATGTTGTCACGTGCTTTGTTCCATTTTCTGCAAAGTAATACTCCATTGCATGTAAATACCACATTTTGTTTATCCTTGTCACCTGTTGACAGACACTTGGGTTGTTTCCACTTTTTGACAATTGTGAACAATGCTGTTATGAACATCAGTATGAAGATACCTATTGACATTCCTGATTTCTGATATTCTGGGTATACCCCGAATAACAGGATTGCCAGATCAGAGGGTAACTCTATATTTAGCTTCCTGAGGAACCACCAAACCATCCTCCACAGCAGCTGTACCATTTTATATTCCCACCGGCAGCTAATAAGTGTTCCAGTTTCTCCACATCCTCTTCAACACTTTGAATTTCCCATTTTTTAATAGCATCATTTCTAGTAGTTATGAGATGATATCTCTTTGAGGTTTTGATTTATATTTCCCTAACAGCTAGAGAAGCTGAGCATCTATTCATGTGCTTTTTAAAAAAGTCATCAGTATTTCATCTTTGGAAAAAATTTCTGTTCTTGTCTTTTGCAGAATTTTTGATTGGGTTGTTTGCCTATTATTGTTGTTTTGTAGGATTCCTTTATATATTCTGGATTTCAAGCATTATGAGATATGTCGCTTCCAAATATATTTTTTTCACTGAGTCAGTGTGAAGCACTGAAGTATTTGATTTTGAGGACTTCCCATTTATCTTTTTTTTTTTTCATTTCTTGTGCTTTGGGTGTAAAATCTAAGTCACTAGATCTCAAAGATGGGTTCCCCTTTATTTTCTTCTAGCAGTTTTATGGTACTGGTTCTTATATTTAGGTCTTTGATCCACTTTGAGGTAATTTTTGTACAGGGTGTGACACAGGAGTCCTCTTTCATTCTTTTAGTTATGGATATCCAGTTCTACCAGCACCATTTGTTGAAGACAATATTCTGTCCCAGTTAAGTGGGATTAGGACTCATGTCAAAAATCAGTTGATCTGAAGATCTATTTCTAAACTCTAAATTCAATTCCATTTGATAGATATGTCTATCTTTATGCCAGTACCATGCTATTTTGACTGCTGTGGCTTTATAATATACTTTAAAGTCAGGAAGCATGATACCTCCAACTTGATTCTTCTTTTCCAAGATGTTTTTAGTTGAGGCGCCTTACCCTTCCAAATAAAATTGATCATTAGGTTTCTATTTCTGCAAAGTAGGCTGTTGGAAGTTTAACTGGCACTGCATTGAATCTGTAGATCAATTTGGTAGAATAGACTTCTTAACATTTAGACTTACAATCCTTGAACACATAATGTCGTAGGTCCTTTTTGATTTATTTTAGCAATGATTTGTTAGTTTTCTCTGTACACGTTCTTTACATCCTTGCTTAAGTTTATCCCTATATATTTGATTCTTTCAATTGTTTTTGTAAGTGGAATTTTTTCTTGATTACCTTCTCAGATACCTCATACTACTGTGTAGAAACACCATTGATTTTTATGTGTTGTTCTTTTTTTTGGATGCATGTTCCGGAAATCAAACCCAGGTCTCCCGCATGTAAGGAGAGCATTCTACCACTAAACCACCCATGCACCCTGTGTTGTTCTTTTTAACTGCCACTTTGCTGAACTTGTTTATTAGCTAAAGTAACTTTATTGTATTTTTTCAGGATTTCCTAAATATACGATCATGTCATCTGAAAATAGTGACAGTTTTACTTCTTCCCTTCCATTTTAACTGACTTTTCTTTCTCTTTCTTTCCTAATTCCTCTAGCTAGAACTTCTAGCACAATGTTGAGTTACAGCTGTGAAAGTGGGAATCCTTGCCTTGTTCTCAGTCTTAGAGGGAAAGCTTTCAGTCCCTCATTGTTGAGTATGATGTTAGTTATGTGTTTGTCATATATGCCATTTAGTATGTTGGGGAAGTTTCCTTCAATTCCTACCTTTTGAAATGTTTTTATCATGAAAGGATGCTATATTTTGTCAAAGTCCTTTTCTACATCACTTGAGATGATTGTGCCATTTTTTGCCCTTTGATTGTCAATATGGTTTATTATTAATTGATTTTCTTGTGTTTAACCATGCTTGTATACCTGAAATAAAACCCACTTGGTCATGGTGTATAATTTTTTAATATGTATTTCATTGAGGATTTTTGCACCTATATTCATTAGAAAGATTGGTCTGAAGTTTCCTTTTTTGTAGTATTTTTATCCATCTTTGTTATTCACGAGATGTATGCTTTGTAGACTGTTAGATAGTGTGTTCTTTTCTCAGCAATTTTTTGGAAGAGTTTGAACAGGAATAGTATTAATTCTTCTTGGAATTCTTGGTAAAATTTGTCTGTGAAACTATTTGGTCCTGAGTTTTTCTTTGTTGGTAGGTTTTTGATGGCTGATTCAGTCTCTTTACCTGTGATTGGTTGAGGTCTTCTAGTTCAAGGTTGCTCATTTGTTCTAAGAATTTGTCCATTTCACTTAAACCATCCAATTTGTTGGCATATAGTAGTTCAAAATAACCTCCTATGATATATATTTTTTTTATTTCTTTAAGGTCTATGGTAATGCAACCCCTTTAATTTCTGATTTTATTTATTTGCAATTTCTCTCTTTTGACTTTGACAGTTTAGCTAATGGTTTGTCGATTGTATTGATGTTCTCAAAGAACTAATTTTTGGTTTTATTGCCGCTATTGTTTTTTTTTAAATTTTCAGTTTCATTTTTCTCTATTTTAATCTTTGTTATTCCTTTTCTTCTGCCTCCTTTAGGATATTTGCTATTTTCTCCAGTTGTTCAGTTAGGTCATTGGATTTAGCTCTTTCTTTGTTTTTAATGTCGGCATTTAAGGCTACTAATTTCCCTCTCAGAACTGCCTTCACTTCATCACATAAGTTTTTGTACATTGTGTTCTCATTTTCATTCATATCAGGATATTTAATGATTTCTCTTGCAATTATTTCTTTGATCCATTGATTGTTTAAGAGCATGCTGTTTAACTTTCATATAGTTCTTTGTTTGTTTTTTAATCTCTATTTGTTGTTGGGTTCCAGCTTCATTGTGTTATGATCAGAGAAAGTATTTTGTAAAATGTGTAAATTTAAATCTTTTAAAATTTATTAAGACCTGTTTTTTGTTTGTCTGTTTGTTTGTTTTGCCCCAGCATCTGGTCTATCCCAGAGAATGTCCCATGGGCACTTGAGAAGAATGTATATTCTGCTGTTTTTGGGTGCAATGTTCCATAAAAGTCTTTTAAGTCTAGTTCATTAATCATATTATCTATTTTCTTTGTTTCTTTATTGATCCTCTGTTTAGATGTTCTGTCTATTAGAGAGAGGGGTATGTTGAGGTCTCCCATTATTTTGGCAGAATTGTCTGTTACTCCCTTCAGTTTTGCCAGAGTTTGCCTTATGTACTTTGGGGCACCTTGATTAGGTGCAGAAATATTTATGGTTGCCATTTCTTCTTGATGAATTGCCCCTTTTGTTAATATATAGTATCTTTATCTCTTCCAGAGTTTTGCATTTAAAGTCTATTATATGTGATATTAATATCTTTTACCATCTTTTCACTTTCAACCTGTTTGCATCTTTTGGTCTAAAATGAGTCTCTTGTAAACAGCATACAAATAGATCATGTTTTTAATTCATTTCCATTAACATTCAAAGTTATTATTGTGAAGGCAGTTCTACTTCAACCATTTTATCCTTTGTTTTTTATTTGTCAGATATTTTTTCTCTCTTCTTATCCTTTAATCTACCCTTACTAATACTCTTCAGTTCTATATTCTCCTCCAGACCTCTCTCGCCTTTCTTTTCTTTTCAGCCAGCAGAACTCCCTGTAGTAAGTAGTCTTAGTAGGGCCTGTCTCTTATTGACAAACTCTCAGTTTTTGTTTATCTATGAACATTTTAAACCCTCCCACATTTTTGAAGGACAGCTTTGCTGGAAAGAATATTATTGGCTGGCGATTTTTCTCTTTCATTATTTTAAGTATATCATAACACTGCCTACTTTCATCTATGGTGTCTGATGAGAAATCAGCACTAGTATTATTTGGCTTCCCTTGTATGTGGTGAATGTCTTTTCTCTTGCTGCTTTCAGAATTTCCTCCTTCTCTTCAGCATTTGAGTCTGATTAGTATGTATCTTGGAGTGGATCTTTTAGGAATTATTCTGTTTGAAGCAGATTGCACTTCTTGGATTTGCATATTTATGTCTTTTGTAAGGGTTGGGAAATTTTCAGCCATTATTTCCTCAAATATTCTTCCTGGCTCTTTTTCCTTCTCTTCTGCTTCTGGGACACCTATGATGCATATGTTTGTGCATTTTACATTGTTAATCATCTCCACCAGTGTTCTTAGCAAGTGAGAATTATCTTTTTTTCTACTAAATTTCTGGGGAGAGGTTTTCAGGTGCTATCTTACATTGCTATATTGTTGACATCACTCCCCAACAGCTGCTTTTAACAAAGTACATAATACTTCCTAAGCTCTATTGAAATGTGTTACAGATACTAGTTCATTCCTTTGTTACAACGATCCATTGAGGTCAATGCTTTTAAATCTCCTTTTTACAGATAAAGAAGCCGAGAAGTTAAATAATTTTAACTAATTATAAATAAATAATTCAAGAAAACAGTAAAAAATTGTCAAAGAAAAGTTTCAAAGTCATGAATCTTCTAGCTTTAGAATGTTGCTCTTAACCAGTTATCAAGACAGATGTCTTAAGAGAGAACTCCAAACTATCATAAAGAAAGATATGAATGGAGTGCCCAGGCCTCAAAAGAATAAACAATTGACTGCACTAGAGAATGCTTACAGATTGGTAATAACTGAGCAGGATGAATGAACAGGATTTTTCCAGGGGAAGAAAGAAGCTAAGATATTCTATAAAGGAAATAGGCAAGCAAAAGGCCACATGAAACCACTGTGCATGATTAGGAAAGGAAGTGAGTTGTGTTGGAAACATGGTATGACTGATATTAAGACAAAGTATGATCAGAAAGCCAGAAACTCAGTCATTTGGGGGAAGTAGTTGCAATAATTTTGAAAATATCTTTCTCATATATGACACTTTAAGTGCCCATGAAGGCAAGAAATGTTGATATGATATTTACTCTCTTCCCAGCATCCATCCCAATGTGTCTGCTTCTCAAGAGGTTTTGTTTCAATGAAGGAATGAATAGAAAAGATATGCCTCGCTCCCAAAAATGAAAAAAAAATGTTGAGATGAGAGAAGAGGATAAATTTAGAATATAATTTTCCTGAGGAAAAATCACAAATGAAAAAATCACATCTGAAATAGAATTTATAGTCTGGGCCATAGGTTTCCTTATTTGAACATTTTACTAATATTTTTTATAAAAAAACTTTAGTTTGTCCAACTGGTCCACTTACCTCACTGAAACTCTCAATTCCATTAATAATAGCTAAAGAAACTCTAATTCCATAAGTCAATGGCAGAAGGAAAGTAAAATAAAACAGTTTCAACTATGTGAGTTCTAAGATCGTGATTTCTTAATTCAAAATATGAATTGTTTTCCACGAAGAAATCCTTCTCTAACAACAATTTAAAATGGCTAATTCCTGTTTTATAAATATATAAGAAAAAAATAAGGAGTAAAATTGATAATGATTTTATAGAGCGATTTATAGTTTACAGAATATGTGCTCTTTTGTTATCTTTCTTGAGAACCTATAAGTAGGTAGGGCCTATATTCAGGTTTTCATTGTCAAAAGATTAGACTAAAGGGAGCAATAATTTGTAAATGTCTTGTCCCAATTTACAAAGTCACAAAAATGTTTAGAACCAAAATAGCAAGTTTACCAAGTTTTTAAAAGTACTATAATGTTAATTTCTGTCTGTCAACTCTGACTTTTACATCTCATCAGCATGTATTTAAAATGTTGATACTCCTCAGTGGTATTCTACACACTTGGGGCATGAAACCTTTGGCACTGAACACATAACTAGCATCTGGAGATCTGTCTTGCTACATATGAGCAGCTGCTTTCAAAATGATTGAAGTCAGACTCCTCTGCCACTCTACTACTTTTCTTGGCAACTGCTGATATTATGTTATCTTGTCAGCAAAAGCTGCTATGTATCTTTACATAAATAATGCATTTAAGGTAAGTTTTCAACTTATCTTTTTCTTAATCATTTTCTCTTGTCTCTTCTCCCTCCCCACTGACACCTAGTGGTGTTTTATTTATACCATTTTGTTTTCCAAGAAGATGTCTTTACTTTGGTGATAAAATACTAGAGACCATTATTGCTCTGGGCATGTCTCATTAATCCTTAGCATACTATCAGTTTCATGAGTAAGTCTATGAAAAGAACAAAATGATTTCTTTGCATTTAATTTGTTTTCATAAACTCAACCTTGTACAATGTTCAAGCCACATTTTCTCTGCAGGCTTTATCATATATTTAAGCATACAGACCCAAACAATCTCTTAAAGACTAATGCAACACATAACAAATGAGAAATGCCATGATAGGTGGCACTGATGAGATGCCATGAAATTTCAGAGGCGTGAGGGCTAATTTAGGGCTTGCAGTGGGGAGGATGGGATGGAGGAAGCAGCATTTTAGCTCTAGCCTTGAATAAAATTATGGTTGTGTTACACACTTAATGCATAGCAAGGTGGACAATAAGTTAGTGTTTGAAACATCAATATTATGTTGGTCCCCAGAAGCTGAAGAATGCTATAATGCATTAAATGCACAATACATAACTGCTGATTCAATTAATTGATGAGTATAGTTTGATTTAGCTTTCTTCTGATACAGTGAAAAATGTAATTTGTGTCTAGGAAACATAGGGGATCAGATAGGACCACCAGCAATGATTGAAGGGAATGAAAACGAGGAAAAGCCATTTCTTTTAAAGGAAAAGATTATTAAAAGTGATGTATAATGAATGGGGAAGACTGCCTACAGAAACTATTCTCCTTCAAGAATGACCTATGATAGTTAACTTGTCATCATTTACAATTTGCCAAATATGGTGCTAAGTTCTTCATATGCATTTTTTAGTTAATGTTCATAACATATTAATAAAGTTTCATCAGACACTCTAATTTACAAGTGAAAAATAAATACCAGTGGTTGGAGTCAGAGGACACAGACACATACACTTGATTTATGTTAGTACTGGATTGCACCTCCACTTTTAATCCCTACTATAATATAGTTTGAAGTAGCTAGTGCCTGGAATATAATCAAAATAAGAGCACCTAAAACAAAAAAAGCATATCATTTTTGGTTAGTTTTTCTTCTCATTTGACAAAAATTAATGCAGCCAGGGTTTAGCAGAGAAGGAAAAAAAAGGAAATTGACAAAGAAGAACTTACCAGCTTTTATCAAGGCGAGTGAAGAAAAAGAGGTCTGTTTTGATCCTAGAAAACTTGTTCTAGGTTTGTGAAGAAAATGTCCCCATCTTATGCAGGAACAATCCTATTGAAACGCACTTTACAGGAAAATAATTTGAAATATATCATGTTTCTTTTGTGAATTTATCTTTATATTCTACTCATAAATGCTGTCAGTTATGTTTTAAGGATATGCATGAAATTTTTATTTTGGGGGTAAGCACAGACATAACTGATGATAAATTTTTGGCATCTAAAATTTAGTCTCTTGAAACCATGATTATTGGAGTCTGCAATCTGGAAATCTAGACAGGGCCATTGAGGCTCCATTTTCTTAAACTTCTTTTAGCTACATAATATAGTAAATATTTCATATAAATAAAATTATTTACCCCAACAAAGAGTTATAAAAGTTGTATTACTATTGGAACATAACCATTTTCATTTTAAAATAAGCTACAATAGAAGATGTCCATAGATATTCCTAATTAAACGCTAATTACAAGTATCACCATAGCTCTTTCAACTTAGCCTGAGTTAAGTTGAAAATATTTTCATCTTATTTTTAAAAAGTAAACATTATTATTTATTAATTTCATTCAGTCCTATAATTCCTATTAGTTGTATTGAAACCAGATTAATTATTATATTTAAGACTAGATATTCTATTATTTATCAGATATATTCTTTGGAGACTTAATATGCTAACATAATGGACTTTTGATCAGTTAAGTATTGCCCCAATAAGTTTATGTAACAAAACCCAGATGCATAAAACAATAACCTTTTAAGTGTGTGCAGGATGGTTGGAGGGTTGTTTGATCTCACCTGGCCCAGCCATGCCTGCATGCACATCTGTTTAGCAGCAAGGAGCCAGGTGCTTGTCTTGGCTGGACTCTCACATGTCCATGGCCTTGACTAAGATGACTCAACTCTCCTCCACTAGGTCTCTCATTCTCCAGCAGACAAGCTTGGGTTTGTTCTCACAGTGAAGGCAGAAGAACAAGTAAAATACAATGTCAATGTTTGAGGCCTCTTGACACTTAGTTTGGAAATGACATGTGATCACTTCATCCATATTTTTCAAAGCGAGTTTACAAAGCCAGCCCAAATTCAATGGTTTGGGAAATAAGATCAACTTCTGTTTTAAAAGGAAGGAGCTACAATGTCACATTGTCAAGGGCATGTATATAGGGAAGTATGAAAAAACAGGGATAAATAAACACATTAATCTTTGTAAATAAAATTATAAACTTCGTCTTTGACAATCTTCACTGTTATTTGTCAGCATCCATTTGTTTAAAATTCTGTGCTGATGTTTATTATTTATGAAAGAGGCAAATGCTTAGGTAAAATCAAATAAAAAATAGCTCCTTCTGCAGTTGGATGTCTATATCTGCTTACCGCCATGTTCTTGTATACCTCTTTTGAGTCTACTATATATTTAGCATCTCCAATGATTGCAACCCTTCCTCTATGTTGAGATTCTGCAAGCTATTTTTTTATATGATTTTTGCTTAAACTCTCCCACTGCCAGCTATAAGCTGATAATTTTGGCTTTGATTTCTTAGCAAAATTATGATTTATGATCTGCTTCCTTTTTTCAGGATTCTTTTCAAGTTTTCCTACCTTAGTGAAAATTTCCTAGTCATTAACCATGAATTTCTGTCTTATTCATTTACCAATTATGTTTTTAATAATTTCACTTCTACTTTTGCTTATTTATCATTCTATTGTTTAATGAGATTCTACATGTATCATGGTTCTCTTTTCCTCATACAAGTCTATACATCTTGTAAACACTTAATATATGGTGGCTGACAGGGAGAGCTTCAAATTACATGACATGTATTTTGAAATTCTAGGTGATTTTAGGGACAGACAGACCAAATTAGTCTGTGGCAATCTGAATTGTTTCTTTTTTACTGGAGGCATCTGTGTATTCAAACCAATACAGACACAACCACATCTTCAAAAACCTGTATAAAAATAAAATTCATCACTGTCATGCCTATTCAAAGATGATACTGGGGGACATTCATTACTGACTGCATAGGTGTGACTAAAAGATCAATTCAGATGGTCATTTTTTTCACACTCTACACTAAAACATCAATAAAAATATAAAGATAAGTCACTGGGAATATTTATGTAGCCGGTGTTCACTTCTAAATATCCTCAAGAATATTGACTTACAATTTGCCTGATGAGATCTTAAGGTGACCATCTGACTGCGGTCTTTAGCTGTTAGTACAGTTTCTAAGTTGATATTTGCTTCCATGCATCCATGGATATTTTCTTGTATGAATGCTACAAGTAAGTTTATTACTCCTCTTACCATAGAATATTTAACAGGAATTATGCCCATCAGTTTATTTGACATTCTCCTCATTATAGTGAGCAAATTTGGTTTTAATAAAGCTGCTCAAGAGAGTAAAACAAAAAAAGATGCATTTTTCTAATGATGGCTCATGGACATGAACATGACCAGATCTTATCCAACATGAAAAACTTTTGACCTTTCCCCATACTGACAGATTTTGAAATTATTTTCTAAAACTCCAAGTAGATAAATCAATATATTAATCTATCCTTTTCCCCAAACCAATAAAATAAATTTTTGATTAATGGTGGACTTTTTCTTCAAAACAGCCTAGTCGATTTAACAAAATATTCTCTCTTGCTTTTTCCTTTATTTGCATTCTGGTTGGTAAATGGTTCTTTAGGATTAGTGGTAAAGTTTTAAGTCAGTGTGGTAGTTTGAAGTTGTTATTAGTAACCCAGAAAAGGCCATGCTCTTCTAATCCACTCCTGTGGGTGCTGACCTATTACAGGTGGGACCTTTTGATGAGGTTATTTCAATTGAGATATGACCCACCGCGTCCAAGGTGGGTATTAATCCCCTTATTGGTATCCTTTATAAGAAGATAACCATATACAGAAGCTAAGAGATGAAACAGAGAAAATGACCCAGAGAAGTTTACAGAAAAAACTTGAGAAGCCAGAAGCTAAAGCAATGGTACCAGGGAGAGAAGAACCAGGGGAAGCTGCCATGTGCCTTGCCATGTGAGAGAGGAACCCCATATACCAGCAGCCTGTCTTCAGAATCCAGATATGGTGCTGTTGATGCATTAAGTGGACATGTTCACAAACTAAGAATTGTAAATTGTAAGTTAATAAATTGCCATTATAAAACCAACCCATTTCTGGTATATTGCATTCCAGCAGCTTTAGCAAACCAAAACAGTAGTAAAAGACCTTTCTGGAGACATCACTTTTTCTTTTTTCAATTTTCTTCCAGGAAGATTTTGAGCCAGTGAAAAGCAATCTTAGATTCCACCAACCGAGTCTATGCAAATGCTCATTAATAGCATATGTATTAGATGGGCATGGTCATGCTTTGTCCTATGGTGAGCTTATCTTTTAGTTTGCAGTAAATTGAGATGAGATACTTGAATCTTGCAAAAGTGTTAATCCATTCATTCAACAAATATTTAATGTTCACAATTAGCAAGTAATGCTATGAAGAAAAAATGAATAGCCCACTGGACCCTCCTCCATCTTTATTGTTTCCTCTTTATTGAACTGCTCATTAGTCATTCTGCTCCACTATGTTAGCCTTCTTTTGTACCTTAGTGAGACAAGCCTGTCCTCTCTTCTTGGAATGTTCTTCCTACATATGCATGCCAGGATTACTTTTATCTTTTAGCTCTTTGTGCAAATATCATTGTATCAAAAACTTGTTCCTTGACCATCTAGCTTCACCACTCTATTACCATTTCATGTTTATTTTGCTCCATTAACCAACTATATATTTGATTCATATTTTTATTTTTTGTTACTGCTTGCCTTTTCCTCCTGAAAATAAACTCCAAAGACTTACCAATGTTTGTTTTCTTCACTGAATATATTCCTAGTGCTTGGAACAGTTCCTAGCACAGTGAAGGTTCTCTAAAATATTTGCTGGATGAATGAATAAATGAACTAATAGCATTCAACCAGCCCATTCTTGCTAAAAAAAACCCTCCAGCTCTTAAGTGGTTTATAATAAAATTTATCTATCACAGTGATTAAGGGTTCTGATCCATGTACTCTTACTCCAGGAGCTGATGGATGCTCCACCATCAGGAATATTGCCTGCCAAAGTGGCAAGGAAAAGGGGATTTCGTTCTTAACCTCTTCCCCTCATAAATGATACCTTGCATGTGCCATAAGAGGGTAGGCAGAGGCAATAGTAGAGGTGGTATTCATGTAGGGTGGTCAGTAAAGTCCTCTCTGATGGAGTAAAATTTGAGCAGAGTTGTGATTTCTTACAGGAGGCTGACAATCCCAGAGTTTAAACATGATTTTGGTCCCAGTTCTAGGTTCTGACTTCTCAGTGTTGTTGTTTTAAATTAAAATATTCATAGAGAACACCTAACCCAAGTTTAGGAAAATAATACATGTTTAAAATTTTTATCTGATTATTAGTATCATTATCACTGCCATTTGAAATAATTTTGAATTATATTGCAAGTCTTCTTTAAAACAATTAAATATGAAAGCATAGCTAAAGTAGATAGATCAATACTAAGCATATTTTATCATTAGAATGGCTATCCCTGGATGTTTGCCCTTGTCTAAGAGGTACATTTTGGGCTGTTTGGTTGAAGTAGTGAGTATTCACTGATTGACATCTAAGATGTGTGATCCTCTTTAAATAAGAGTAATGATGAAAGAGAACATGGGGATTAATTCAAGTAAGCAGTTTCTCAAGGACCAAGCAGCTAAGTCTTACTAGAAACCCAGGTCTAAATTTGCATTTATGTTTTATAACCCACTACTGCTAACTGTTGTGTGAAGTATCAGGAACATATTATTCAGTAATAATAAATGATGTTAGAAGCAGAAAGCTCAACAAATATTTGTCCTTGATTACTCAGAGGTGGATTATAAATTTTAAAAGTAGGGCATGCATGGACATTATCAAAGAACAAACTGTACCATACAATATGAAACAGGCAAGAATGACTTTTATTCAAGCACTGCAATAGCAAGGGAGACAGAGTAGAGCTTGCTCCATGCAAACAAAGAAAATCAAATATTTTAAGTGCTAGGAATGGATTGGAGGAAAAACTGGAGAACAGTGAGGAAAGTTGGCCACTGGGGTGTATGAGCTATTTTCTGTGGTTGCAATTAGGATGGTTTAGTTTCACCAAGATAAGCAAGGGATTTACTGAGCTTGTGATTAGGGGCAATTGGTTACCCCAACATCTTCCTTTGTGGTATTTAGGTCACCTGGAGTCTGTAAGATCTGGGAGAGAGGAAGGGGAAGACTAAGGCACTGTCTTGTTAGGCGTCACTCTGGTGCTTGGATAGCATAAGGCTTGGGGGAGAGGGAAAAGAGGAAAAAGCTTGTGGTGAGTTTGATATGTAGAGTGCTGGAATATGAAAATGTGTTTGATTCCTTTCTTCCCTCCTTTTTTGTGCTGTCTGAGTTGTTTTCCTCTGCAGCCCCTCTACCTTGGTTTCAAGGTAGTCAGAAGGAATAAGGATGGAGAGGGAGCAGGGAGGACCTGAGAGTAATGCTGGGAGTTTGGTCAGAAGAAAGAAAGCAGTCTTTGCCAGTCTATTCTTTAAACTGAAATGCTAGGGAAAACATTGAAAAAGATTCATATCGTAACATTAATAATTGTGTAATGCTGAAGGTGCTTTCATCTCCAATGAAGAGGAAAAACCAGACCTGTAAAGATCATTTGGAGGGAAATTTTCACAGAATGCATTCATAATGGAAAAAGTGAGATGAATTTATATACAAAAAAAGAAATAAATAGAAGAGAAGAGGAAGAAATAAAACTCATTTTAAGGTTTCCTATATTGTTTTAACTTCAATAAACAAAGTGTAGGATAATTAGGCATGTTGGTTAAACACATCCTATTCATTAATAGAGTAATTACCATAGATTCCTTTAGTAAGATAAGAGTGTATACCTTAATACCTGATTTATTACGCAAGGATATTATGCCCTTTAACTCACTGTAAGTCTTAGGCATGGCTAGATTACAGCTCAGAGTTACAGGGAAGCATACTTGAATTTACATTGTTCAACAAAGAGTTAAGGAAAGTGATGCATAAATTCGGTGTGGTTGCTTGCCATCACATGGTACCAATTAATTTTTCACTAACACTGACTATTAAGGAGCACAGCACCACTTGTATTTCCATTGTGATTTAACACTTTTAGTTTGGGTGCTCATTTGTTCATGGCTATGAGAATTTATTTTGCCACTCAGCAAGATCTCAGTTGTAGCTCTGATACAACTCACTTGTCTGAGCTTTTTCCACCTCAAGTTTAAGGAAAAAAAATTGCTATGCCTTAAGGCATTAAATTACTTTTAGTATTGCAATTCCTAGTTCTTTGTCTATCCTTGATCCTCTCACATTTTTTCCTTGGCTTCTCTTGTAGTGCACTTATGTAGAGCTATTTTGATTAAATAACTCTCCAGAGGACTGAGATTATAAAACAATAGTCTTCCAAACAGGTTAATTTTTAGTTCATATTGCCATTATGCAGTGCACATATAAAATCAGTATACCATAAATGCATGTTTCTATGAGTTCTGCCAAGTAGATAAATATCTCTTTCATTGTTTCTGACATCACTGAATTATAAATAATAAAGTGAAGCTCAAATAGTTTATTTGCAATGGAACAGCTCTGAAAAAAATCTCAGTTACCAATGATCTTGTAACCTCTAAGAAAGATAGTAACTTTAAAATTATAGTGAATTCTCTCTGAAATAATTTCCCTTGAATTGGGCAATTCCTCAGCATTGCCATAAATCAATTCTCCAATTCCAATGCAGTTAAAATAAGTGGTGAATATATTTTTCAATTTGTTTCTAGATTCCAACTTTTTCAGTGTTTTGGAGTAAAGGTGGCATTAAACAGGTTGAACTATTGACTAATTAGCATGCTTTAAGCAGGACAGAACCCTTCACTACCAGTCATATTCTTTAGTCTTCTGAGCCATCAGTTTGTATCTTTATAAACCAGCTCCCAGGAAAAATATTCTGCCTTCTCTATGTCAAATGATCACTATCATTACACAGTTGGGAAATTTCAAATATTTAAAGTAATGCATGATGGCAATTTAATTAAATCTTTTGTACTTGACTTTTTAAGCACTATAAAGCCCAAAATAGATTTTTTCATTGTCATTAATTATTAATCTTTTCTGTTCTTTATGTAGTTAGCCTTAGCATAAAGACCATGGTATGTTAAAATCTTTACCACATAAAAGGCCCAGAAGCCTAATTTCAGTATTGAAGTTCCCAGGCCCAATATAACTATTCGTCCAATATAACTTACTCTGTTGACTTCAGAAACAATAGAAAATTCTTGATACATAAAAAATAAGCAAAGCTCTAAATCAATGACAAAGTGCAAAAAAAATAATAAATTACTTCCATGGGGAAAAGATCAAACAAAATCTATTCTGTAACTTTGTAGTTTTCCAAATACTTTATTTTGAAAAATAACTAGTCATACTTTTTTCTTTCATTTGACTAATTTGAACAAGATCCAGCTGCTAATTTTGATAGATATAATGTACTCTGATAAGGATTCAGGAGATTAGATTTATTTTTCATCTTTTTTCCTGGATGAGGACTATATAAGACAAACCAAAGAGAAAAAGAGCAGAACTATGAAGTTGAAGAAAATAAGTCATTTATATTATATTGCCAATGAACACAAAGTAATATCTGGAGGTTTTATTTCATTCACTGTTTTCTTCTACTTTAAGAGAAGAAGTATTGTGGTTACTAATCTCTCTAGTTTTTCACAAATGAAAGTATTAGATTATAGTAAAATAAATTAGACATTGAATTTTCAAATTTGTATCTTTGGGAAGAAGCACAAGCATTCTGATTTTCCCACTGAAATATATGCCAAGTATATTTAACTAACAACATTTGAAATATAAATTTCATTTCTAGAATTTCCTAAACTGAGATTCTGTAATAACAGTGAATAAGGACAATGGTTTGGAGGAAAAAGAAAATAGTTGCTCCAAGGATAAAATTCTTTCTTTCGGAAAAATAAAAAATGAAAAATAAATGAAAGAAAGGACTGCTGCATCCTGATTCATCTCCACTGACAGGCCAATGCCAAAACCGAAAGTCTTCACTTTCACCAATCCTTTATCGTTTTCCCTGTGATCCCCCAGCTATTAGGGTCTCTTGATTTGTCCAAACAAGAATACTGAAAAAAGAACATTTATTGTATATCTAAATTAATGAAACCAGGGGTAGAAGAAGAAGCACTGTGCCACTTGAGATATTTTTGCTCTCATAAAAGATGAAGTTGCTCCTGGGGTCACAAGTGCTTTTGCCTATAACTTCTAAGCATTCTAGCAATAGGAGGAAAAAGTCCTATATTTTATTGTACTTCTTAAAATTCTTCTTTTTTTCTTTTTCTTTTTTTTACTATTCTAAGTGCAGCCCTCTTCAAATATAATTTGAGACAAAAACTAACATACTTTTCTCTTGGCTAAGTACAATAATTCTGAATATTCTCACATACATCTTTTTTTGTATCATTTTAAATTTTATGCCAGTTTTTCTCAAAATTTTTAGTGACATGCAGATGTTTCCTGGGAAATGAAACAAAGTGACATTTTAAGCATGTGTTGTAAAATAATTTAAGCCATGAAAATTATACTATGATGTATAATGAGTCCATTCAAATTCAATGGAGCCGGCCACAGAAATTATAATGTAAATGTATTTTTGAATATTAATCCTATGTGGAAAAAGTATATATGTGAAGGCAGAAAAGGCATACTAGTCTCACAATTATTTAATAATCAAGAACTTCTGATGACATTGATGTAGTTATATTTAATAATCGACATTGATCCTCTTGTTTGTATGGACTTTTTTGCTAGAATTTGATTCGTTTTACAATGTGTAAAGATTATTATCTCTTGTATATAAGGTAGGGTTTAATCAAAGGAAGCAGGACACAATATGTGGGAGATTTTAGATGATTTACACTATTTATATATGATTAATTTGTATCAAAAATTTAAACATAATTCTTCATATTTCTTCTTGGAGTTTTTAAAGGAAAGATGAGGTGAGTTGATTGATTTTCAAATTGATAATTGGGTATAGAAAAGTGCTGGCATGTTGCTTAATAACTCACTACGAAATTGAATTTAAATTAAGTGTCTGTGACTCTATTAAGCATTTCTGGAGACCACCGTTAGGTGGGAAAACAAGAAAACCGAAAAACAAAACTTTATTTTTCTGAAACAGTACAGTGCTATGTTACATCCTTTTATGCAGCTTAATTAATTTTTCTTTAGCTTCATTGGCAGTGTCAGCACTTTTTATTGTAATGGCAGATATAAAGCAAAATATTTGACAAAGTTACCAAATGGGGAGTAATTTGTGAATATATCAAGGTTGGATATTTGATAAAAAGTCTGTAAAACTTGAATTTGACCAAAAGTTGTCATTATTCCCTATGTTCAATTTTGCTTGAACAAATTTCACTTATCAAGACAAACCTTTGATATGATTCCAAAGGTTTTATTTAACACCATCTTTAAGCATTTGGGAGAGATTTTATTTTCTTATTCCAGATATAATCATGTTGATGTGATTTATCATGGAGCAAAACTGGACTGTTTTGTATTTTAAAACCAGCCCATTTTATCCATCCAAGTGACTTTAGCACTACAGGCTTCACATTATTGATTATTCTTGAAGTTATGACTTTAAAAGTTTAATGTGATAATATGACCCTGTTTTACCAATTAAAAGGTTGAGGAGGAAATGTTGACACTTTCCTCAACTCATAAAAATCTCTCTGCCACAGTCAAAGATAATTTTAGAACCCACTGTGTATATCAACTCAATACACTCTATTTTAATTAATTCATATATGATCTGAATTTAGAAACCATTTAAATATGAATTTGTATTTAATTTTCATTTGTAATGTCATTTTACTCTAATATGATGCAATAATTTAAAGGGACACCATGTTGCTAATTTATTTGATTGATTAATCATGCAAAGAACATATAAGCCATTTTTCCAAAGAATATTTTAATTAGTGGCTTAGTAAATGAGTTACGCTCCCCTTCTTTCTCCGCATTACATTTCCCACTACAATGAAAACTGCAGAGAGCAAGCAGCCTTTCTAGGTGTTTTAATCATGTTAATACAATTTTAATGTTTTCTAACTATAATGCTACTGTGGTGTCAACTTGTCAGTGAAACATAATTCTCGCACACATATTTGCAAGTCAAACTGTTATTCTTCAATCTTTTGGATATTAAAAACAAACAAGACTTTAGGAAAAAAAAGACAAGTCCAATATACAGTTATCTTACTTTTAAATTTTTTGAAAAGCATTAAACAAAGAACAAAATATGATTTTGTTATTACCATTGTTTCATAAAAGTGATATGCATTTTAAACCAAAAAGTGGGAAGAATTTAATATCAGAAAATAATTGTGTTATTTAAAATTCAATTTGTTCTTATCCTTGTGCTTTCTTGGCATACTAAAATAAACAAACAAAAACAAAGGGACAAACAGAAAAAAAAAAAGCATTGTCATTGATTACCACACGCCTCTAGACCAGCAAGTAAATTATCTATTGCCATCAATTTACCCTCAGATGGTGATTTACAGAATGTATTCAAAGCTAGGTCCAAATAAGCCTTCCCCTCTTTGACCTTACATATCCTAATTTGTATAGCTGCCCATTGTAGTTACATTATGTGGCTGTATTGACTTGATTTGGTTTTCATTGAGTGGTTTTATGTTGACAGCAGTAAGTATCATTTTTTTTCTGTTAGACCTTCTTGACCTGAAGCCTTAACTTGTTTTATTCAGTACAGAATGCAGGTAAAAATTGCAAAATACTGAAGCTCGTTCTTCTAACAAACAATGATAATATGTATCATGCATTATATCATCTTTCTAATTATATCAATTTCTAATATTGATTTTCAAATTCAATTATAGTAAGTATTAATATTTCCTCCATTTATGAGAGTATTTCTGAGAACATCCCCGGTGAAAATAAGAAATACTTACATAGCTTTTATAAATGTAGAACTTGAAGGAACTTTTAAACATTAAATAATTAATTTTCACAACACTAAAGACAAGGTCTTATAACCAAGGAAATGAGAACCAAATGGTAAAGGTACTTTGCCAAAGACAGATAAAGAGACTGTTAAGCCTAAGATTAGAACATGGAGTGTGAACCCAGATGTATAGATGCTATAAAAGAAACTATTTGCTAGATAGACAAAGATGATTATTTGCAATTAGGATGCTCAAAGTTACTGAAAAGATTTTATCATCTGCTTATAAGCTATTGGGTAAAATTGTCTAATTTTTTGAAGAAATGGAACAGAACTTTGGAAATAGCATTGACAAAAAATATGAACCATAAATTCTTTTCATTACATTCTGCTCTCTTTTTTATGCATATATGTGTTTTTGAACTGAATTACTTATTTTGGTGAATTCCACATTCCTGAATTCACATTTTCCATTTTGACCTCAGTTATATGAGTAAAGCTCACACAAGCGATGGCATAAATATATATTATGACATACAAACATTTATGGTTAGAAAGAGACAAGTTTCTTTAAAAGCTGATTTTCTTTTTACTAAATGCAGCCATGGTTATAGGAAGAAAATCTTAATGTGAAATGTTTCAAAAATAGCTTACTCAGTGCTGAATTATGAAAATAAAAAAGCTACTTTAAATGAGAAGCTAATATGGAAGCCTGAATTTGGAAACACTTTCATTATCTTGCTGTATACTTCACGTAGCTGATTAGAGGTTGGATATTTAATAAAGAGAAAAAAAAAAGATAACAAAAAGGAGCTGGATTTTTAATTACAGGTGGCCTGGATGTTGGAGAGTTTTCTCATGCAAGAGAGATGTTCTTCTTACTTCATATTTTCCTTCTGTCTACTCCACAATTGAGCGAGAATGGAATGAAGGAAATCTGGATGTTAAAGAAAAGTAAATGTGAATTGAGTTTGGATTCCAAACTTGAAAAAAAAGGTCTATTTCTAAATCAATATCTAATTATTGATATGGAACTATTTCATTAGACATAAGCAAGTCTTCCTGCTGATGACTCTAAATATATTTAGATTATGATAATGCATTCATCTAATTTAAATGCAAAGATTTAAGAACAGACCTTTGCACACATTGTCTGGAGTTTTAAAAATGAACAAGAACTTTTTCTCTGAGTTACAGCAAACATGTTTTACACTAGTATGACAGTTAAGTCACTGGTGCCAGACTTGGCTAGGCAGTGTCCAGTTGTCTGATCAAGCAAGGACTGGCGTGACTGTTAGTGTGAGAGTAACACTCTTAGATTGAAATCATTAGTCAACTGATTGCATCTATGCCTGATTACATCTACAATCAACAAAGGAGATTGCCTTCAGCAGTAAGTGTAGTCTCATCCAATCAATTGAAGACCTGAAAGGGAGAAGAGATGATTTCAACAGACAGAAAGAGGAATTTCTATCCCTACTTCAGCCAGTCAGTTTCTCTTGGGGAATTAATTGAAACCTTCACCGGATTTCCCAACTTGTTACCTGCTCTACAGAATTTGGATTTGCTAATCCTCATGGGTATGTGAGCTAATTCCTATAATAAATCTCTTAATAGTTTTATACATTTAGTCATATATTTATTCTATCAGTTCTGTTTCTCCAAACCCTGATTAATAGAACTAAGAAAACTCTCATTTGAAATATTGCTTTGCCTCAGATGCAAAAGACTTGCTGCTATTTCACTTTAAAAAGTATTTGTGAGTGTTTCTAGAGCTTTATTCTTTTACTGCTGCTTTTTTTTTTTATTAAATATCTAGGGCCCTACCACTTTGTTACAAGAAGGTGCATCTTAAAAGAACAAAGCAATAAAACTTTCGATTGAAAGATACAAAGTTGGGAAAATAAATATTTGTCTTTCAATGTTTTGCAAGAAAAGCCAACTTAATTCTATCTTGATCTTTGATTGAAATTTTATCTGATCTTGCAAGCACATTCATATTCAGTTCTCAAGTTGAATAATACTAATTTAATAGCTCTTATATAATGATCATTAAAAATCAAACCTCTTTAAAATTACTAAAATTCTCCCTAAAATTGACCTTCTGAAATTTTATTGCATTTAGAATAGTTGGTTATCCTGTGAGTGTGAGGGAAGTGGGAGAGCATGCATCATTTGACAATCTTATGATATGAAGCCTGTTTTCTATGTCCTGCCTTAAGTAATTTTCCGTTTAAATATGTCTATAATACATATAATTGTGAACTAGAGAAGTAAGTGGACAAATATGGACCGTTATAAAGAGATAAAATCTTTGTTGAAAATGTATTTACTGTAGAATAACTAAATGTCAGAGAATTCCATTCTGAAAGTATTTTCAAGGGCATACATTTCATCATGTATAATCTCTCTTGAATTTAGAATCCAAAGACATAATAAAGAAATCCTACAAGGCACAACTCACTACTCATGCAATAAATGCATTTACCCAATTTACATAAAACAGCACTTGGATATTTATCTGATGAATTTAATTTCATTTAAGATCCAAAGATAGTTTTTCAATTCTACCTTAAAGACCATAAAGAGATCTACACAGACAGAAACAAATTCTAAGATTCTCCTCCTATGTGTCATTTTAGAGACAGCATAATTTTCCATAGTGGGTAAGAAAAAGAAAATAATTAACCAGCAATTTTACTATCCCCCTCTCTAGCCTACGCTATCCCCTGATAATTAACAAGCTACGTCTTAAAAGACACAAAGTAATATTGTTTCCTAATGCACAATTTCAAATTCAATTTTTTTTTACTGTAGATGACTGGGTAAAAATTTTTAGTAAAAGCAGTTGCTTTCCTCTTGAAGTAGGAGAGTTTATTTTGAACTGCCCTAGATAGATTTTATTCCATGTTCTAATCTCAGTGTATTGGTAAAATCTTATGGAAGTATTATTTTCAGAAGACTGAGAAAGCTATCTTGGCTTAAAGACAAAGAAAGACCACAGTAGAAGTGATATATATCCAAATAATAGAAGGAAATTTGTGTTGTATGGATCATGGAATGCTATCTTAAAATCTAGAGTCAATCTGTATAGTATATAAATACAGAAAGAATTTAACAAATGAATCTAAAATACAGCTCCAAATGATGTGTTATTCTTTGACTATATATTCTTGCCATTTACTTGTATATTGAAAATTGCCATATGAGATATTGATGTTTAATAAATAATTCAGTGTTCTCTGCAGAGTTATATACCCAGGAGTATATTTTTAAATTATGGTTTGCCATCAACATTAAATAGTTCTATGCACATGGTTCTACTTCTAAAAATGCCCAGTTCATAAAATCTGGGGAGCATAAAGTGGAGAAGATCTTTTTATGATCTTTTTCTCATTAAATACAAATACAGAATTCTATGACATTTATTTATGTATAGATACTGTTAAGTGATAGTATAATCTCTTTTTTAGTTTAATTTATTGTATACACCATACATAATTAATCATAAGGAAAAGTATCTATTTGAGGGTTGATCTACATGAAATATTTAAAAAAATCTTCCTAAGATGTACATTAAGTAGACTCCATTAGTGATCTGTCATGAGCTCATGCCCATTAAACCACTGTAAAATATTTCCAGTGTTCTAGGATGTGACAAGGCCATTATAAGTTAATTTAGTATGCAATATTTTTGCAAATACATACAACTTTTATTATTTGCAGGAGTTAAAAATCATTCATAAAGTGGCTTACATAAAATAAGTTTAATTAAATCATTTTTTCATTCTCCTGTGAGAGTATTCACACTTGATTGAAGGCATAGGCTGAATATGTATCCTCTTTTTAATAATTTCAACATGTTCTAAAACAAAAAATACAACTGTAAAGTTGTAATTGGGAAAGAAGTATAATAAAAGTATCAACAACAAAAGCATGACTGAAATGTAGTATTATGAATTAAGTACATGCCTGATGAGTGATGTTAGCTAACAACACTCATGCTTTGAAACATGGCCAATGAAAGATCAAAATAAAGTATGAAAGTAGTGCATAATTTGGGTTTCACAAAAGGTACTTGATTTCACAAAGATAATAATATGGCCACATGACCAAATAAATACATACTGGGAAAAATCATTAACCGAAGAAAATTTTTTTCAATAATATCTTTGTATTAAAAACTTTCAATCAAAAATCCAAAAGAATCTTTTTAGCCATATAATACTTAGAACATCTAAATTGAGGGAAGTGAGAAATTCTAATCACAATTGTAGGTGATTAATGTATAATTATGCAATTAAGCAAATTATTTGGCTATTAATCCAAGAGCTCTTTAAAGTGTAATGTTCCTTGCTCTAAGAGCCAGAAGCCTCCCTTACATAGTAAGATTTGGGAGGTAATGTGAGGACTTCTCCCTTTATCTGCAACATTTCCTCCCATGATTGATCATTATTTTTCCACAAGTCCATAATTTAGATATCGTACCTTTCTTTTTCACTATTTTAATGCATTTTGCCTAGTAATAAAAAATATATACAGACACCACAAAAACACAGTAAGTATGATGGGTTTGTCTATTTGTTGGACTAGAAAGAAGAAAGGAAACACAAAGACGCTGAGTATAAGAAAAAGAAAATGCTGGTGCAAGCAAGGCTGGTTGACTTGACATATTTTCCAATTTCTAAGTTTGTTTCTTGTAACCTACATTGCCAATTGCCTAAAATTTCACTATACTGATAATGTTCTTGCCCAGAAAATTGTAGATTGTACTATTTCCCTGAAATGTAAGGTTTTCCATAATGAAAATTATTTTTAATATAATAATATTTTATTTTTACCTTAAAATACATGGTTCAAACATTTTCCTCTAGAATATGGAATATCTTAAATAAAATAACTTAGACTTAGTGGGTACTCTACTGAGGTGATTTTTACGAATATTAATAAATATCATCAACTATATAGAAGCCACTAGGCAAAACTTTTTGTATATACTATTTATTTTACCTCCCCCAACAGTTATATGGTGTAAACGGTTTTATTGACATTTTACATATTTGGAGTCAAAGTTAGAAAGTTTAAGATCTTGGGCAAATTCACAGAGATATTAAACTTAAAAACAGGGCTTTGCACCTAGGTCTAATTTCCTTCAACATCGGTGTTTGAAAGCATCTTTTAAGCATAAAATGTGTTTACACTTCATCACATTTAAACTTCTGTTTTTGCCTGACAAGATATAACTTTGTTTCTTTGTGAAAAACTAGATTGTAACATTAAGTATTGAGACCTCATCTAAGTTCACCGAGGTTATATGCTTTAAGTACTCTTTTTATTTACATTTTACTTTGAAATTTAATTTAAAATTCAAATGAGAAGTATTCAACAAAATAAGGGTCACTATTCTAAGGTTATATTATATGTAATATATAGTTTATTAGATTTAATAGCCTGCTGTAACTAAAAAAAGTCATTTTATATACAGGGAAATTCCATACACTATATTCAATCATCTGAATCTCATTTTGATATGTAAACACACTGCCATGGGAGGGGAAATAGAAATGACATCTTACAAGAATAAACTGAAACCTGAACATGAGATTCTCTATAACATATGGCATATGTAATAACAGATTTTCTAAATCAGTGTAGATTTCTGTCAATCAAGTTGCTTTATGCAAAGATGCTGATACAAGATTGTTCAAGTTTGTTAACTGCCAGAATGCAATACACCAGAGATGATTTGTTTTTTTAAAAAGGAGAATTTAATAAGCTACAAGTTAACGGTTCTAAGGCCATGACAGTGTCCCAGTTAAAGCAAGTCTATAGAAATGTCCAATCTAAGACATCCAGGGAAAGATACCTTGGTTCAAGAAGGCTGATGAAGTTCAGGGTTTCTCTCTCAAGTGGAAAGGCACATGGTGAACTCAGTATCAGCTGCTAGCTACCACTCCAGGCCTTTTGCTTCATGAAGCTCCCCCAAGGATATTCCCCCTCATCTCCAAACGTCACTAGCTAGTGGACTCTGCTTCATGGTGCTCCTCATTCTGTCATCCTTCTCTGCTCTCTCAGAATCTCGAAAGGTCGCTGGCTGGTGAACTCTGTGGCTCTCTAGACCTCGTGGCTCTGCTCGGCTCTGCTGCAGTTTCTCATCGTTCCCAAAAGGCATTTTCTCAAAAATGTTTCCTGTTTTATCGTTTCCCAGTAAACTGACCAAGACTCACATAGAATGGGTGGAGACATGTCTCCATCTAATCAAGTTTAATACCCACAACTGATTGAGCTGCATCTCTGTAGAGACAACCTAATCAAGTTTCCAGCCTATAGTGCTGGATAGGGATCAGAAGAAACTGTTGTTCCCACAGGATTGATTAGGATTAAAACATGGCTTTTCTAGGGTACATTCATCCTTTCAAACTGGCACAAGAAGGATGAGAAAAACATGGCTCCTATATTAAACATGTAATAGATATGATGTAATATCTTCAATCAAATGCTAAAAGGTGAATAGAAACTACAATAAGATAAGCAATTGTATAAATTTGCATTCAACCTGTATTACATACACATATGGCTTTCAAAATCTGATTATCTTCAAATTGATTGTTCTTTATAGCACTGGTATCTTTGAACATTGTTCCCCATATACCATAATGAACAATGAGTTATCCTCCTAAATCTACAATTTTTCTCTAAATTTATAATACATATATGTTCACCATGCTTGCAATTCTTTTCTACATTTTATCATTTAACTCTTACTCAGCCATTGAACTACAGTTTAAATCCAGTTTCCAAGACTATAGCCATGATCCTTTCAACTACTATTTAATGTGACAATAAGGAAAGAATGTGTATTATCTTAAAAGTATTTATGGAGAAACAAAAATATGTCAGACATTGCAGCAGACATGGGGCCTACCAAGATGAAAAAGACAAATTTAGTACTTTAGTCATGGTTATAGAGAAGACAATAACCAAGATAAGAACATTTAAAAATATTAAATTGCATGGCATATATTACTAATAACATAAACAGGGTACTGAGACAAACACTATCTGGGTGTGGGAGGTCAAAGTGACGAGCATCCCTAGTAGAGGGTCGTAGGGAAAGTCACTTTCAAGAAACTATTATTTCCTGGCTTCTAAAGGAGAAGCATCAGCAACATAAGGAGCATTATTTTTCTTTTGCCAATATCAAATTTGCATGTGAAAATATGATCATGTATGAACATATAAATTCCATACATTGAATCTTTATACTGGACAAGGGCAATGATAACCAGTTGTGAAATACGTTTTCAGATTTCTTGCAGCAGAAAAAATTTTTAAATATGCATGTTGCTAATGCGAGAACACCATTATATCAATTATTTTCTTTCCTATATCTTTGTATAAGACTTCTCTTTGCCAGGGTGTTTAAGGATATAAAAAAAATAGGTGATTCTTGGTTATAGTGCAATTTTAATGTTCTCAAAACTCAAACCAACATACTAAATATGTGATCATTAAAATTATGCTGTATTTCATCTTATTCACAATCAGATATATATTTTTCCTTCATTAAGGAAGCTGGTTTACAGAACAATCATGCAAAAAATATAGGATTCCCATATACTACCCCGACACTAACACCTTACATTGGTGTGTAAGGTTTGTTAAAGTTGATGCTGACATATTTTTATGATTGTACTATTAAGTCCATGATTTAAAGTTGAGTTCACTGCTTGTATAGTGTAGTATAGGATTTAAAAAAATATTTTGGGGTGCCCTCATGTTTCAGTGGTAAAATGCTCACCTTCTATACAGAAGACCCAGGTTTGATTCCTGGACCATGCACCTAAAAAATATATACATTTTTGCTACTATATATACAATCTAACATTCCCTCATTTAATTGTGTTCAGATATATATTTCAGCACTGTTAATTGTGTTCACAAAGTTGTGTTACTATCACCACCATCCATTATCAAACATAATCATTCCACATTGGTACCCTGTACAATTTATTTTAATAGCTATGTAATAAACATAGGTAGACATCCAAAATTCTAAAAGTGATTAGATCACATTATACTGATCCTTAAAATAATTTGGTTTCAATTAATGTATCTGTTTCTGTGTTCTCTTGTACTTATTAGTAAGATACAGATTAGATCCTACTAAGCCTCTCACAAGAAAGTGGTAATATACACTATAGGTTAATAGGAATAAAACTACATCATTGTAGGCTTGTCTCTTTACTATTATTTTCCTATTTACTATTTTTACTAATATTTATTATTGATTTATTGAACCTGTTGCCTTGATTCACGCAGAATCCAGTTATTTATGGGTCAGTGAAACACCCCTATTAAATAGTGCCATATTTTGCCACAGTGCAATCTCTGGATTTACTTTAGTCTTTTAATAACATTACCTTTTTTTTTTTAATGTCCCCCTGTGTTTTTGATCCTTTCCTATTGGATACTTTTTGACGGGTAGCTCTAATAGCAATTTTAAATCTGATGTTAGGTTTAAGAAGGAAAGAAAAAAAATGGGAACTGAGAGTGGAAGGAAATAAGTTTATTTACTTAGTTCCATTTAAAAATTGGAACAGATTTTATACAAAATGTTAGGCCATCTATTACACAACTTATGCAAGAGCAGAAGGGTAGAGAATATGCTCAAAAGACAAGTGAGATAACAGACAACAGAAAGAGTCACACAACAGCCCAGTTAATAGAGGTTTCAAATAAGATATTTAAAATAATTAATGCATCTAAAAATAAAAATTTGAGAATTTCATCAGAAAATTTAAATAAATGAAAATCAAGGAAATATGGTAGAACAGAGATATTCAAAAGCTAAAATAAAGGAGTTGATAGGTATAAGAGTATTTTAGACAAAGCTGGAGAGAGAATTACTGAACATAAAAGATCAGAAGTCATGATGGCTTAGAGATATTTAAGCAGTGGTGAGGTAGACTAATATTACATATATGTATGTAATTGTGTGTAAATATATAAATAAATAAAATGGAAAAGAGCAATATGAAGGTAGAGGATTATAGGAAAGGTCCTTTCAATTTTATTTCCTGGAATTTGAGGGATAAGCAGCAGCAGAATGAAAATATTTCAAAACTGATGAAGTCTTTACTCCATATCTGCTAGAAACATTAAAATCTCCAAACAACACAAATGCAAAACCAAAACACAAAAATGAAATTCAGTTCTGATCAATGCAAAGATAAAAATCTACACATTAAAAAAAAACAAAGTAAAATAGCTAACAAATGCATAAAAGAGGAAATTTGAAAAGTTATAATAGAAAATATGGGCTGACTTTAAATGAATAACAGACCATCAATGACATCTCAATACACACAATGAATTCCAGATGAAATGATGTTATAAAGGGACTTCTAGAAGATAGCTGTCAACAAAGTATTGCTTATCAAGAAAAAATCTTTTAATAATAAAAAGAAAATGATGCTGTTAGCTAAAAAAAAATGTGAAAGAGATGGCCACTAGTAGATCTTCACTAAAATACTCTGTGAAGGAAAATGTTCCTGATACAATATCAGATATGCAGAAAGAAATAAATGACTTATTTTTTTCAGGAGTAATGCAAATGTTCTAAAATTGACCTTGCTTATTAATGCACAATTATGTGATGCTGCTGTGAACAATTGATTATATACTTTGGATGGACTGTATGGTATGTGAATATATCTCAATAAAATTACTTAAAAAGGCCCTTGCTTTTCTTTTCTTTCTTTCTTTCTTTCTTTCTTTCTTTCTTTCTTTCTTTCTTTCTTTCTTTCTTTCTTTCTTTCTTTCTTTCTTTCTTTCTTTCTTTCTTTCTTTCTTTCTTTCTTTCTCTCTCTCTCTCTCTATATATATATATATACAGATTAGACTTTTTTTTTCTTCAAATGTTTCCCTGCAAAAGAGAAATGTGAATGTTTTTGGAAGAAATTTCTGTGGCATCCACATGTTAATTCTGGGAGCATAGATGGAAAATAATTACTAGGCAGATTCTTTCAGATGCTGCCATTTCCCCAGCACATGGACACATTTATTAAGTATGTGGTGTAGTCCTTCATGGGCTCTTAAAAAAAATTACTTATAAATGAAAGAAATGACTTCAAAATGGTAAGTATGTGGAGATGTTATATGGAGATATCTCTCTCTTTCTCTGTCTGTGTCTCTGCCTGACTCTCTCCCCTCTCTCAAGCAAGAATTGACAGTACAAATAAAAAATAATAACATTGAGAGAGGATTAAAATCATTAATGAGAATGGCATTTAAACTAGTAGAGGCATAAATGAGCGTAAAGTGTTCTGTGATCCTTGCACTGTGTGGGAAAAAAACAGAGGTAGAAATTAACAAAATATTTTGATAAAGTAAGTATTTATAATTTTGTGGATAATCAGTACAAGAATGGAGAGTGTGCATAATTATTAAAGTAATAGAAGTAAAACAGAATGATATAAAATTAAATAAATTTTATAAAGCAAGAAAGAATAGAGAACAAATCATAAGACAATAGGAAACGAGAATGAATAAGGCCAATAAAAAAGCAATACAACCAGAGGACATGCACTAGCATATCTCAAAACCTTTTATAAAGCTATGATAATTAAAACAGTGTTGTATTGGTATAAACAATTTAAAAAGCAGTTATGTCCAATAGATGCATGCAGAATTGAGGATATGAAAACTGAATCACACATATAAAATCCCCTTTCTTTATGCAAAGTTGCTACTACAATACAGCAGATAAACGATGGTCTTTTCAGTTTTTTTGGAGTATGTGATTCGATTGCATATCAAGTACAAAGTACCATTTAATCACTATACCATGCCCCCCCTAAAAAAAGAGATGAAACATACACTTGCATGTCAACAGAAAGGGTATATAGGAATATGAGAATATTTTCACAGCATTAGGGTAGACACAGATTTCTTAAACTGGACACAGTACTACTGAACATAGAAGAAAAGAATGATACATAGATTATCATAATAATAATGATGCCTGACCATCAAACTGACCACGGAAAGTGAAAAAGCAAGTCACAGACTTGGAGAATATATTTGTAATACATTGTTTTGGATTATGAAGTTACCAGAATGCAATATATCCAAAATGGGTTGACTTTTACAATTGAGGTTTTTTTTCTTTTTTTTTTTTTTTTAACAGTTGAGTTTCATTAACTTACAATTTATAGTTCTTAGGCTATTAAAATGTCCAACTCAAGGCATCAACAGAATAATACCTGGACTCTGGAGACAGGCTGTCAGCATCTTGGGCACCTCTGTCATATGGGAAGTCACAATGCCAATGTCTGCCGGTCCTTCTATCCCAGGTTTTGTTGCTTTTAGCTTCTAGTTTCATTGGCATTGTCTGTTTTCTGTGGGTCGCTCTTAGATTGTCTGTTTTTTTGGGGTTTTTTTTTTCCCTGTGAGCTTCTCATAATTCCATGGTTCGCTTCTGTGGCTTTTAGCTTTTGTCTTTCATCCTCTTATAAAAGACTCAAATAAGAGGATTAAGACCCACCTTGAATGCAGTGGGTCACATCTCAATTGCAATAACCTAATCAACAGGTCCCACCCACAATAGGTCTGCAGGAATGGATTAAAAGAACATGGCCTTTTATGGGATGTATAATGGCTTCAGCCTATAACAAACACATATCCAACAAAGAATTAATATCCATATAATAACAAAAGCTCATACAAATCAATAAGAAAGAATGTAGGCATCATACATGAACATCATACCTGAACAGACTCAAATGGTTGAGAAGTATGTGAAAATCCATTAAACATCAATGGACATTAGGTAAATGAAAATCAAAATGAATTTCCATTACATGTGCTCAAATATGGGAAACATTTAAAGGACTAAAATACAAATTGTGAGCAAGGTATTGGAAGTCATGGAATGTTTGTACATTATTAGTGAAATGGTAAGTGTTTGATTTACTTTATAAAGTTTTCATCAAGAATATGCTAATATAAAACCTTACAGTATCCTATTAACCAACAAATATACTCCTGCATTAATAAAATAGAGAAATGAGTTCTGATTTGCTCACATTAAAATGTTTACAATAGGTTCATCTGTAATAACCCCAGATGAAAAGCAGTGCTAACACACACCAATCATAGAATGAATAAATGATTATATTAAATGTATTTATGGAAAATATTCATCAATGACAAAGTGCAAATGACTGCTATGAAAAGGTTGAAAAATAATCTTATAGAGGTAGTATTGAGCAAGAAGGAAGACTAAAAGGGAACATGCTCACTGAGTTCATAATATGAAGCTCAAAACCATGACATACAAATTTATGTAGATAGATATAAAAATTGCCTTTGCTAGAAATTTCTTTAATAGAAGACAGCATGAGTGAACTTATTGAGAGACTGACAAAATATATATTTTGGTCTATATAATTGTGCAAGAATTTATGTAAATATTAAAGATTATCAATCTGTATGTTTTTATACTTTTTACTATATTAAGTTCTACTACAAAAATAAAATAATATAAAATTAAAATAAATAATTTTATTCAAAATTATTTGGATTAAAATGTTATAGTCAGAATGGAAGGAATGCATAGCTATTTCTGCACAGAAGAAAACTCATTAAATTGAATGAATTTCAATATAATCCTAAAAAGATTTCATTTTTTATGTGGAAATGGCAATTATAGTTTTTGATATAGAATTTCAAAGGTAAGGATAACAAGATATTCTTGATGTAAGGGGAAGTGTAGGAATAGTTCTCTCCATCAATATCATGATATTTTGTAAAGCTATAAAATTATTAAAAATAATTTTCTTTAATTTTTTTAAATTTTATTATTCCACTAGACTATAAAGAAAATAATTGCTTAGAAATTCCATGTTTAATAACTCACTTTAAATAAATTCTTAATTATTTACAGAATTTTAAAGGAAATAAAAGCTTTCATCTAATTAAGGCTGGAACCACATATCATTGTTTGAGGAATTAGAGTGAGATGATTGCTTATGATAAAAGAGAAAAGCCCTATGAGAAATATTCCATAAAAAATGACAAGTTTATCCAAAAGTCCCTGTCAACCTCTCTTTATGTTTATGCTGATCACTTTTTTTTCCCTCCTTTCTCACCATTCCCCCAAGGGGTCTTTGCAAATACTTTTTTATTCACTGTTCAAATCACTCAGATTTATCGGGGCATCAGTCTGGACAAACCTACAAAATCTCATGTCCGGTTTAAGGTTCCATGTACTTATGGTGGTCAATTAAGCTGTCCACATAAGTTATATTAGGAAATGCACTAGTCAAAATATAAATATTGTACCAAATAAACATTTTTTGCTTTATTCTCACACATAAGTTAAAGTTTTAAAATATTAATTACCATCTATTTTCAACACTCTGCAGTAATGGCATTCCTTTGTTCTTCCTCATGCAAAAACATTTCTAAATGTGTACATTTATTCACTATCATTATACAGTCTAGGCATTCCTAGATCATACCATCTCAGTCTTCATCATCTATCTTTCCTTCTTATTTCATTTGTGCCCCCAGCTGTCCTCCCTCTATCATTCTCATATTCAGCTTCATTCAGTGTTCTAACATTATTGTGCTACAATCAGGTAGTATTGTGCTATCCACTCTTTTTTAAGGCTGTGAATAATGAACTTATGTTTCTCAACTATGGTTGTACTTTCATCATCATTTCTAAAATTTTAAGTATCCTCAAGCCAAAGGGGGCTCTCCCTTTTCCCCATTTAATTTTGGTGATAGGAATCTTCCTCTCATGACTAGCTCCATAATGAAACAAAAATGGCCACATCCTAGAATAGGAATAAAGGCAACTTGCTATATATTAAAAGTTGGTAATTTGAGACTCGGATTGTCTTTTTTTTTTTAATGAAAAAACTATTACCATGTTCTTAACCTATAATGCACCTAAATGCTAGTGTTAATATTATTTGTTTCCATTCAAAGCCAAGGATGGAGGGCAGGAAGAGGCTTTGAGTAAGGGACAAAAACTGAAGAGGATGGGTGCCTTCCTGAGTTGGCCTGAGAGTCAGCAACCAATACGAGTTGGAAGAAATCAATGCCTCTGAGGCCCCTCACTTTTCATTTATCTCCCAGTGCTGTCCCAGTCCCCACGCACCCCGGCAGTTTCCTTGCTCCCCAGCACTTATTCGAATCCCTACCCCCACCTCATCAGAAGCCCTCTCCTGTCAGGGTCAGGTGATCCCCACACCTGCTTACATTCACGGTGTGGAGAGTGTTCACTAAATTATGCAGTTAACTGTACAGTGCTTTAATTTTCAGGTCTTTTTTTTTAGTCTTGGACAATGATGTGCTGATTTTGCTTAAATATTGAAATGTCCTTGTACTGCAGTTTTCCTATTGACAGCTAAGCAAATCCTTTTTCCTTCATCAGAGTGTGAATAAATCGGTTTTACAAGTCTGTCATCTAACAAAGTATTTCATCCGAAGCTAGTAGAGCCCTGGCTCATGTACCTGCTTCCTCGAGAAATGCAAACGTCTCCACCATAACTTTAGTAACAGCAAAGGGAAAGTTTTTCTATTAGTGCAGAGGTTAAGAGGAACAATCCTGGTGATGATTGTAAATTTTTCAGAGATTTTTTTTTTTGCATATGGGCAGGAGGCACCAGGGATCGAACTCCAGACCTCCAGCACGGCAGGTCGGAGCTCTGCCTGCTGAGCCACGGCAGCCGCCCTGTCACAGATTTTTGAGGTTTCCTGTTGGCCATCTCTCTCAGCAATGAGGTTATATAGGAGCTGGAAGTACGGCTCCTCAAATGTAATAGCATAAACAAACCAGGTCCACAGAGTATAACTCCTGGAAATTTGATTCTAAGCAGCCCCAGTCCTGATTCTGGTGCTGTCCCTGCTTACTGAAAGGTGGCTGTCTCCTGTCAGCCTGGAAACCAAACATTAAGCACATTCTACAGGGACATTGTTTCTTCTTGACAACCAGTTCAGTGAGTGGATTTGATTACTACTGTTGAAAAATTCTGGCAAAGAAGGGAAATAGCAGTCATTTTCAGTCTTCCTGTGTTTTACCTCAGACTTTTATAGTTCTGATTATAAAAGACTTGACAGTTGTAGAGATGATATTACATGTAGTAGTAGTAATTTTATTGAAACGGCATTGAAATTCATTTAGATTTTCTGCCACTATCAGATTCTATTCCAAATAAGTATTCTGTAAATCTGAATGGATTATATGAGTGTGCCATAGGCTTTTTATAGAACAACATTCTGTTTAAAAATAGTTTGCATAAGTTAAGCTTGGTTATCATCTAAAATATTTTTAAATGTGCTTTACATAAACATTTATGTTGTATTTTTAAACCTCAAGGGACTTTATTTTTCTAAGTCAGTTTGCTGTACTTTTAAAAAAGTATTTTGTATCTACTTTTGCAACTTCATCAGAATAAAATATATTGGAAGAAAATAATTTCTTTTTTTTTCTTCCAATGTGATGTTGGAACTGAAAGAGAAAGAAATAAACCACTGTAGTAAAAACAAACCAACCAAGAAAATCATCCAGATACATATAGTCCTTGAATAATAACATAGTCCCATTGTAGAAGAGTGGGCATGTGATTTTTTTTTAATTTAATTTAGGATGATATAAACAGCACAAAATTTTCCATTTTAACCACTTTCATGTGCACAATTTAGTAGTATTAATTACATTCCACATGTTTCTTTTCATCACCAACATCCATTACTGCAACATTTTCATCATCCCAAACAGTATCTCTGCACCCATTAGAAAATTACTTACCATTTGTTCTTCCTGGGGCAGTCAATTACACACCCAGTGGTCACCCCCTAACCATCACCCACCACCCTCTTTTCCAACTCTTGCTTGTCTGTGTGCAGATATTTGTTGTTTCCATTTGTGCTTGTTTGCATGCAGGTGTTTGGTATCTGTTTCACCAGAGACAGCAGGAAACTGGGAGAGGTGTTAAATCATTACCAGCCTGCTTCCTACCATGGGACAAGCATTGTTCATTGGTGGTCCCTTCTTCATGGAAAGTGTAAAATCCCAGCACCCTGGCAACTCTGAGTGTGCAGAGCTACTGATTTGTTGACACCCCTCCGACAAGAGAACAGTAACAATTGGTATCTCATCTCCAACACAAAGGGTGTGGAGCTGCCATTCAAGCACTTGACCTCCCTGGGTGACTGGGCATGGTGGGAGCTTTTTCCCTGATTTCTGCATGCTGGGCTGTAGTAAGTAACAAAGCATTCATTTGCTGGGGAATCTCTATTATGCCTATGCCTGTGTTCTTACAATGCACCATATTGCAATTCACTCACAGTTCCCCCATGCTCCCAGCTTCTGATAATCTGTAATCTATATCCTCTCTCTATAAATTTGCTTATACTAGGTGTTCAGTTCGCTAAGGCTACCAGAATGCAATATGCCAGAGATGGACTAGATTTTATAAAGGGGATTTATTTAGTCACAATTTTACAATTCCTCAGAGGAAAAGCAGATTATTTTCCTCTGGGTTTCTCTGTCTCACGGGAAGGCACACGATAATGTCTGCTGATATTTTCTCTGGCTTCTGGGCTCAAATGGATTTCACCGGGGTGATTCCTATCTGTATCTCCAAAGTCTGGGTCTGTGTTAACCCTAAGCTTCTTTCTCCTGATTCCTCCTTTTAAGTCTCACTCATTGTGGAAGACACTCCACTTAGTTATCCACAGTTGTAATCAGCCATTGATGAAATTTACATGCCGATTATTAAATCCACAGCAACAAAACTAGATGCCATGACCTGGCCGAGTTGCCATCTGAACCTAATTTCTACAGAGTCCACCCCTTGTCAACATTGTGACTATACACATTACCTTAAACTATACTTAATCTCTGAATATAAAACTATAACAGACATATTTTTTGTCCAACAGCCTTACAATGATCATATGTCTTGCATGCAATGCACTATATTATAATGCATTGCACTAAATATACAAAATACATTCATTTCATCACAATGTGACAAAAGCCTTAAACCATTTCAGTAACAGTACAATACAAAACCAACCTAAAAATAGCACACAATCTCATCAAAGTCAGTTAAAGGCATTGTCTGTTTTAAGACAAAATTCTCTGGCTGTGGACCTGTGAACTTAGAACAAGTTGTCTGCTTCCAATATATTAATAAGGAACTGTCTCAGGATATATAATCCCATTGCCCTAGGGAGAAATTGGAAGTAAAACATGGGTCACTGGACCTAAGAAATTCTGAAAACATGCAGGGCAAACTACAATAGATTTCAGAGTCTAAGACTCAGCCATTATGAGGCCTTAGAAAGCAGCAGTCCCACCCTTTCCAATGGCCTGTGCAGCAGCTCTCTTCTCTCCAAACATTAGGATGTGTGTTGCAACTTTGGGGAGATATTTTCTTTGGGTCTACCTCTTTGAGCATCTAGGTAGTACCAAAATTCACTGCTATCTCTAGGGTACATGCTCAACCCCTTCAGAACAGTGTAGTGGCAGCTGGGTTCCTCCCAATTCCTGGGGAATGTGCTCCACCCTCTCTGGGGCTTGGGGCACAAGGACTTTTCCTGAACATAGAGACAGAAGGCCCACCCTCTGTCTCTGGGGCAAACTCATCCCCTCCACATGCACAGGTGGATCCACTGTCATGGACTGAGTTTTCTTGGCTTCAGACCTTAGCTTCCACAGTTTGCCTCTGAGGCTATTCTTCTTTCAACCTGCCCTTTTCTGTCCCTTGCAGTCCAGACTGGAAGTGGTTCCATTTATACAGGTCTCACAAAAAGTTTGTTGACTTGCATGCAGCATACAAGGATTGAAGCCATCAGACAATAGGACCTTCCACAAATCCTTTCTGGCTAACTCCATTTCCAATCATGGCTTGTCTTGTAATGACTGAGAAGTCCTATGTTTGGTTAAATCCTCACATGGGGTACTATTCTCAGGGGTCTTACTTCTGGAAGCCCAGAATTTTCCAGACTATCAATTTCTGGTTCTTTGAACCCAAAATTTTAGTCCTCTGTCTAACCCTTTCCTGTCATATTTTACTATGAGCTACAAGGAGAAACCAAGTTGCATCCTCACATTTGACTCACTCAGCTAAGTATCCCAGATCACATTCTAGTTTTCCCTTCCACACAGCAACAGGAATCAATGTTTCCAAACTTTCTGCTACTTCTAAACAAGGGACACTCTCCTTCCAATCTGCAAGAGAAGTATCTTTAAAGTCCATATTTCTATCAACAGTCTCTTAAAGCAATCTAGGCTTTCGCTATCAAGCTCCTCACAATTATTCCAGAATCTTCCCCTTATCCATTTGAAAAGCAATTATGACCTGTTTTGCATTTGCAAATGCAGCAGCATCCACTCCTCTGGTACCAAAATCTGTTTTAGTTTGCTAAGGCTGCCAGAATGCAACACACCAGAGATGGGCTGCCTTTCATAAAGGGGATTTATTTAGTTACAAATTTACACTTCCATGGAGAAAAGGCAGCTTGCTTTCATCTGAGTTTCTCTGTCACATGGGAAAGCATACTGAGACAACTGCTGGCCTTCTCTCTGGCTTCTGAGTTCAAATAGCTTTCCTGGGGTGATTCCTTTCTGCATCTCCAAACATTTGGGTCTGAGCTGGCTCTGTGGTCTTCTCTGCTGACTCCTTTTATGTCTCACTCATTGTGGAAGGCACACCCCTTAGCTGACCACAAATGTAATCAGCCATTGATGAAATTCATATGCTGATGATTTAAGTCCACAGCAACAGAAAAACTGGACACCATTACCTGGCAAAGTTGACACCTGAACCTCATTACTCAAAACTCAACTGAACCTAACTACTTCACAAGGTATACAACATAAGTGAAATCATGCAATATTGATACTTTTAAACCTGGTTTATTTCACTCAATATAAAGTCTTCAAGGGTCATACATGTAGCATGTATCAAAGCTCATTTTTATGGCTGAATAGCAGTCTCTTTAATGTATATACCACTTTTTAAAATCCATTCATCTGCTCATTGACACTTGGGTTGCTTTCACTTTTTGGCTATTGTGAGTAATGCTACTATGAATATTGCTGTAAAAGTATTTGTTTGAGTCCCTGCTTTTATTTTGTTTGGGTGCATTCCTAGATGTGAAGTTGGTGAGACATATGGTTATGATGACATTTCTGAAGGGTTGGCAACCTATTTTCTAAAGTGTTAGTAGGTAAATGAATTTTTAACAAGAATGAAAATTAGAAAAAATAATGAAAATGAGAGATCGCTTGGGTTTGGGAACACACTGGAAAACAAATATAACATAATACCTGGAGTTATATCAATAATTTTTAATGAGTCATTTAGATATGTATTTATTACTGCTGTCTCAGAGCATGAACAGAAATCTGTTACTTGGTAAAAATATAATTCATATGAAAAGTAAAACTATGAAGTTTTCAGACAATAGTATAAGTAAACAACTTCTTGACTTTCACTATAGGAAAAATTGTATTAATCAAGGTATAAAAATATTAATAATAAAAAACAGGAGTGAAACATCTATTTACATTAAAATTAACTCCTTATATTAATCAAGTGACACCAATGAATGTGAGGAATGACATGCTAAGATGTAGGAGAGGATACATACATTGTTGATGAATTATTAATATTCAAAATTCTTTCAAGTCAATATTTGAATTAAACCACAGATACTAGAGTTAAGGGAAAACACTTCAATAGTCACTTCATAAATAAAGTTACCTAAAAGACTAATAAACACATAGAAGCGTGCTTAATCTCATTTTTAATATAAATCATAGTAAAAACATGATGGCATAATAGTACAAGCACACTATCATGGTTGGATTTAAAAAAAAACAGAATGTACTATGTGTTGGAAGGATGTGAGTCATTGGTAATTCTCACACACTGTTGTAGAGCGTAAATTGGTAAGACATTTTATGCTAATGATGGAATTATCTGCTGAAGATGAATAAATCCATAATTTTTGAACTTGCAAGAACTTTGTGTGTGCATATACATATGAAACATACAAATATGTATGCATATATTCATATATGAATTTCATAGAAAAATATTTGCTGCACCAAACCAAGAAAAAGCACAAATATAGACAACATATATATACTGTTGTATACAGAATTAAAGTTTATTCCTAAAATCAATTATAGTAGTGCAATAAAAATGACAAAACTGTGGTCATTAATAAACATCAATAAACCTGTTGACCAAGTAGAGTCCGATAAAATTCTTGCATTTTGAAAAATGGAATTTATAGCAAGTTCACAAACAGTTAAAATAAATTATACATTTTTTTTAGGAATGGATATATAAGTGATAAAATACTAAAGCATGGCAAAATTGTAGATATCATGAGATATTTCTTTCCACCAAGTGGAATAGATTTCTAATAAAAAAGTGACATGGAGCTTCAGAAATGCTGGGCATTTTTTTATTGGTTAATTTGGGTTACGATTAATATGTGCTTGCTTTAAATGATTATAAAATCGAATATATGTCTTTTGTATGTTTTTCTACCTCTGTCCTACAATTCTCTTCTTCCATTCTTTTTTTTTAAATTTAAGGACAGAAACAGAAAGAGAAAAAAAGAAACCAGTCCTTTCAAGTGAGCATGAGGCAAAATCAAAGATCCACACAAGAAAATGAAAGAAAATTGATTCATTAAATGGCAGAAAGGAGAGAAGAAAAGAAATAAGAGATAAAAGCATAAAGAAATCATAAAATAATAATTTCTCAGACCTTACTAGGAATGTACATCATTTAAATAAGTAAATATAAATGAATAAACAGAGTTTGAAGTATATCAAACAATTTGATTCTAACATGATACATGCAAAACAAAACAGGACAAGATGGCAGCTCAAGATGCTCCAAGGTACCATTTACCAACAGAATCTTTTAAAAACTAGGAAAGAAAAAAAAAAAAAAACTGGCAGAGCCATCATACTTAAAATTCTTGAACACAGCTAAAGGGTCTGGCCAAGAGCCAAAACAAGAAAACGCAGCTTTAAAATAGTAAGAGACCCAACCACTCCCTCAGTGAGCTTGGATCCAACCTGGACTCCTATTCTGGATCTCTAATTCTGTTCTGGAATGGACCATAACAACTCCTATGCACATACAGGGGTGTCTGAATGTGGACATCAAAATATTGATTGGTTAAAATAAAACATTGAGTGACAGCTTAAAAGACTGAACCAAGAATCTCATCACAGGCTTGCCTTCCCAGAACTTTCCGTGCAGACAGAAGTGAATAGCAGATAGATAAAGCAGTGTATGAAAAAATTAAGGCAAAGCAGCCTGAGGGTGGTGGTGGAAAGGATTACCTGTTTTAAGTCATACAATAGAGAATCCAGAAAGGGGGAGAATTTATTTCAAGGGAGTAGAGGGGATTTTAAATTATGGCAAACAGAGGAATTCTAAGGTCAGGAGGCTATCAGGAAAACAATGAATGAATAACATGAAAATCTCAATGAAGAGATAAAAACTGTAAAAAAAGGAATCAAACTGGTACTGGGGTTGAAGACCACAGTAACTAAAATGAAAAATTGCCTAGAGGAGTTCAATAGCAGACTGCAGCTCACAAAAGAAAGTGATTTCAAAGATACAGAATTGAAATGAATCAGGCTGAAGACCAGAAAGAAAAAGAATTAAGAAGTGACAGAGTCTAAGGCTTCATGGAACACCATGAAGCACGTGAATATATGCATAATGAGAGTCCCAGAAGGAGGAGGAAAAAAGAAAGAGGCAGAAGTTATATTGAAGAAATAATGGTAGCACAAACCCTAAATTAAATGAAAAGCATGGATAAATACATTCAGGAAGCCAATGAACCAAACTGGATAAACTTGAAGATAGCCACATCCCAACGTATAGTACTCAAACTGTCAAATGCCAAGGACAAGTAGAGAGTTCTCAAACTGCAAGAGAAAAAGCAATGCATTATATAAGAGAGAGTACCATTAAGTTAACTGTGGACTACTCATAAGACCATGGAGGCAAGAAGGCAGTGGGACAAAATATTTAAAAGGTTGAGAGAAAACTATTGCCAATAATGGACTTTATAGCCAATGAGTCTGTCTTTCAAAAATGAGAAAAATATTAAGAAATCCCCAGATAAACAAAAGCTGATAGAATTGGTTACCACTAGGCCTGCCTTACAAGTAATGATAAAATAAGTCCTTTAGACTTAAAGTAAAATACATTAGACAGAGGATCAAAAATGGAATAATGAAATAAAGACCTCTGGTACAGGTAACCATATGAGTTTTCATATATTACACTCCATTTTATTGTATGTTTTGGTATTTTTAATTCTTTCAGGTTTTGAAATAATGGCAAATTTATGGTTTGGTGCATAAAATATACAATGACATAATTTCTAACAAGTAGAAAAATAAGATGAGGAATGGAGGGGTGTAAGATAGTATATACATGCTATTGAAATTAAGGTATCAATTAAAACTTAGTTATAGTTTGAGGATGTTAAATTTAAGCCTCATAATAACCACAAAGAAAATAATTTAATATATGTACATAAATAAGAAGTGACTCAAAATGGTATATTACAAAAAAAAAAAATAAATATGGCATTGGTAATTAAAAGAATTGAGGAACACAAAAGGAATAACACCAAGGCCAAACAGCAAAATTGTAGAGGAGAGTCCTTTAGCATCAGTAGTTACTTTAAACTTAAACAGGTTAAACTTTCAAGTCCAAAAGCAGAGATTGCCAGACTGCATATGAAGCATGACTTGATTGTGTGTTGTTTAAAGAGATTCACTTTAAATTCAAACACAAAAGTATATTGAAATTCAAAGATTGGAAAAAAATAAACCATGAAAATAGTAATGAAAAAAGAGATGGGGTAGCTATAAAAATATCAGATAAAATAATCACTTAGTTAAAAACTGTTATGAGACAAAGTCATTATATATTGATAAAAGGATCAATTAAATAACAATACATAACAATTTAAAATATATATGAATGCAATGGAGGAGGTTCAAAATATATGAAGCAAGTATTATCAGTTTTGAATGGAGAAATAGACCATACTATGTGAACAATAGCAGAAAAATACACCACTTTTAAAAATGGATAATGGATCTAGACAGATAATTAATATGTGTGTTGATTTGAAAAGCCATATATTTTTCTTGATCCAATTTTGTGGGGGCAGCTATGTTTTTTTCAATCCTGATTCAATATTGTGGGGTGGATATTTTGGTTGGATTGGTTCCATGAAGATATGACACACCTAGTTGCAGGTGGGACCTTTTGACTGAGTTGTTTCCAGGGAGATGTGACACATCCAATAACTGGTGTGGCTTTTTAATTAGATGGAAATATGTGACCCATCATTTAAGGTGGGTTTTGATTAGTTTCCTGGAGCCCTTTGAAATAGGAAACATTTTGGAGAAAGCTCAGAGCTGACAGTGATGCAGACATATAAAGATGAGCAAATGATTAGACATGGATATTTGGAGATGCAAAGCCCAGCAAACATCACAATATGCCTTCCCATGAGATGCAAGCAACCCAGAACCCAGAGTTGTGTCCCAGAGGAGCTAAGTGAAGACCCACAGATGCTTAGAGAAGAAACCACTGTCATCAGAAGCGGGAAGCAATGGAACTTGGAACAAAGAGCAGCAGATGCCAGGCACATGCTTTCCCATGTGACAAACATTGGCCTTCCTTGAGTAAAAATATCTTTCTCTGGATGCCTTAGTTTGGACATTTTTATGGTCTTAGAACTGTAAACTTGTAACTTAATAAACTGCCTTTTTAAAAACCATTCAATTTCTGGTATATTGCATTCTGTCAACATTTAGAAAATTAAAGCAAATAGAAGACTTGAATGATATTATAAACCGACTAGAACCAGCAGACATATATAGAATATTTTACCCAAAAGCAACAGAATAAAAATTATCCTCTAGTGCCCATGTATCACTATTCAGAATAGGCCATATATCTGGTTACAAAATAAGTCTTGATAAACTAAAAATATATTGAACTCATATACCTTCTCTGACCACAATGGAATAACTAGAAATAAATAACAGAGAGAACTGGAAAATCCACAAATTGTTGACATTAAACAATCAAGGGATCAAGGAAGAAATATCAAAGGAAATTAAATATATTGAAGGAAGTGAAAATGGAAACACAAAAAAACAAAGTTTATGGAATACAAAGACAGAATTGAGGGTGAATTTTCACCTCTTCATGCCTACATTGATCTCAAATCGAAGACCTAATTGACAACTGGAGTATCTAGAAGAAAAAGAACAAACTAAATAGAAAGCAAGTGTGATGGTTTGAAGCTGTATGCACCCCACAATAGATCATGTTCTTAAATTTAATCCATTCCTGTGAGTCTGGACCCATTATAAGTAAAATTTTTGGTGAATAACATCTTAACTAAAATTGAGATGTGAGTAAAACCCATCAGTCAGGATGGGTTTTACTGCTCTTACTAGAGTTCTTTATAAGAAAATAGAAGACATAGAGAAGGCAGAAAAAGTCTAAAGAAGCTCATAGAGAAATCTACACACAGACCCTGAGAAAGGATATTCAGAAAAACAGCAACTGAAAGCTGCAAGCAATGAAACCTAGGAGAGAAGAGAGAGGCCAGAAGACATCACCATGTACTTGGCCATATGACATGGGATTTGAAGATTGCTGGCAGCAGGTCTTCAGTGGAATAGGTACCATCAAGTTGATGCCTTTATTTGGAATTTTTCACAGTCTCAGAACTATAAACTTGTAAGCTAATAATTCTCCATTGTAAAAGTCAACTCATTTCAGATATATTGCATATTATCAGCAGCAGCAAGCTAAAACAGCAAAGAAAAGGAAGGAAATATTATTAGAGCAGAGTTCAATGAAAGAGAAAATACAAAATAAATAAATAAAATTAGTGAAATCAAAGTTGGTTGAAATAAATGAAATCAGAAATGAAAGGGTGGGGCATTACAATTAACCTCACAAAGATGGAAGGATGATAAGAGGACACTATGAACAATGCCAAAAAATTAAATAATCTAAATAATATGGAAAAATTCCTAGAAACATGAACTATCAAAATTGACTCAAGAATACATTGGAGATCTCAACAGAGAAATAACAAGTATAGAGATAGAATCATTAATCAAAAACCTTACAGTAAAGTCAAATCCAGGATGAGATGAATTTAAAGTTGAATTTTAGCAAACATTCAAGGAAGAAATAAGGTTAGTTCTGTTCAAGAACTTCTAATATTTTAAGAGAAGAGAACACATCCTAACTCATGCTATGAGACAAACATCATTCCAATATTAAAGCCAGATAACGATACCATGAGAAAATAAAATTACACTAGTAAATCACCAGGAACAGTACAAAACAAGTGCTGGGGGAACATCTGTGACCAGACACACAGTGTATACCCATCTGGGCCAGGTGGAACAGCTAAGACCCCACACAGAACTGTACGTCCCCTAAGCCATGGAGGCTGACACCCCTCCCCCATGGGTATAGCATGTGGGTTCCCTGAGATGAAAGGAAAGAGACTTTACTAGCAGCAAGGGCTTAGCTAAACTAAGCTACAATTGGAGAATTAATTAACGCATTCTGATTAATTGAAAATAAGCCCCCTGCAAAGATAAACTGGAATAAGCACTAAAGGGACTAGGAATTTTGTCCTAGATGAGAGGGGTGTGGAGCTGATGGATAAAAAAAAAAAAAAGATTTTATGAGTTGGATAGCAGAAAATACTGGAAAAGCACTGGACACCAATAAAAGGGGGTACATAGAGTCTAGAGATACATAGAGTCATGAACCAACTTAAGCTCTTGATTGACAAACCCAAGGATCAAGGGTCCAGCTCTGAAAAGGGATTTTTCTGCTCTTTTTCTGCTCCTTAACAGCTGATCAAATAGAACTGAAAGCACTCTGAGGCTCCAGCACTGCCCTAGGCAAGGGCAGAATAAGCTTGTCTGAGAGACAAAGTAACTGGTCAGGTGAAGGGAGTTAATTCCCTAAAGGGTATATCTTCCCCAAGAGAAAGGTGGGGCCCAGCTCAAGTGGAATCCCTCCTTCAAGAAATTCAGGATCCAGGGACTAGAAAACTAAAACATTTAAAGCCATCCTACAACCTCACTCTTGTCTCAACCATGATCCTGACAGGAAAAGTCTGCTGAAGTTAAAGGCACTACATCACTTTATACTGCTGGTAATCCATAGCAAACAAGTGCCACAAACTGGGCAGGATAGAAAAAGCACAGAGTCTAGAAGCTTCATAGGAAAGTTTGTCAACTTCCTGAGTCTTACTTTCAGGGAAAACTGATGCTGGCTACACTTTCCTCCTGAGATATGGGCCTATCTGGTCAGGAAGATTCTAGAAAGGCTGCATATAGGCAGGGCAAGAAATATAAAACCAAAAACTGAAAATCCTGATCAGATAAAAGCACCTATGCTAGAAGTCTAGAATAAGCTGAACTGAATGCCGAATAAGAGATAGAGAACAAAGCTATCCAGCAAGAAAATCCTAGATAAAAGAGTGAAAACAACCTCCAGAACAAATTGAGGAAATCAAATGCATAGACACCAGCAAAAAATAATGAATCATACCAGGAAAATCAAAGATATGGCCCGGTCAAATAAACCAAACTTCAAATGAGATACAGGAGTTGAAGCAGCTATTTCAGGATGTTCAAACAGACATGGAAATTCTCATCAAAAATCAAATCAATGAGTTGAGGTATGATATAAAGACATTAGGGGAAAAATAAGAACTCGAAAGTTTAAAAAAACAAATCACAGAATTTATAGGAAAGAAAGTCACAATAGAAGAGATTAAAAAAATAAGCAATGGAAACCTACAACAATAGTTTTAAAGAGGCAGAAGAAAGGGTTTGTGAATGAGATGAGTGAGTATCTGAAATCCAACACACAGAAGAAAATATGGGAAAAAGAATGGAAAAATAAGAGCAGTGTCTCAGGGAATAAAATGACAACATAAAGTGAACAAAAATGCATGTCGTGGATTTTCCAGAAGGAGAAGAGAAAGGAAAAAGAGAAGAAAGACTAAGGGATGGAATAATAACTGAAAATTTTCCATCTCTAGTGAAAGACATAAAATTACAGATCCAAGAGGTGCAGCATACCCTAAGCAGAATAGATCCAAATAGGCATACTCCAAGACACTTACTAATCAGATTGTCAAATGTCAAAGAGAAACAGAATTTTGAAAGCAGCAAGAGAAAAGAACCCATCACATGTAAGGGAAGCTCAATAAGACTATGTGTGGATTTTTCACAGAAAGCATGGAGGCAAGAAGGCAATGGTATGATATATTTAAGATTCTAAAAGAGAAAACTGCCAACCAAGAATTCTATATCCAGAAAAATTGCCCCTCAAAAATGAGGAGGAGATTAAAATATTTTCAGACAAACAATCACTGAGAAAATTTGTGACTAAGAGACTGGCTCTGCAAAAAATACTGAAGGGAGCACAAAAGATAGATAGTAAAAGGCAGGAGAAAGAGGTCTGGAGAAGAGTGTAGAAATGAAGACTATCAATAAAGGTAAAAAGAGAAAAAAGTTAAATATGACAAATAAAATCCAAAAGATAAAATGGTATAAAAATGTACTACATTTATAGTAATAACATTAAATGTTAAGAAGTAAACTCTCCAATCAAAAGACATAGACTGGCAGAATGGATTAAAAAACAGAACCCATCTATGTACTGTCTACAGGAGACTCATTTAAGACCCAAGGACAAATAGGTTGAGAGTGGAAGGTTCTGAAGAGATATTTCATGCAAACAACAATCAGAAAAGAGCAGAAGTAGCCAATTTAATATCCAACAAGTTAGACTTCAAATGCAAAATAATTAAAAGAGACAAAGAAGGAGACTGTGTATTAATAAAAGGAACAACTCAACAAAAAGATGTAACAATCATGAATATTTATGTACAGAGCCAGAGGACTCCAAAGTACATGAGGCATACACTGACAACACTGAAGAAAGAAATAGACACCTCTACCACAATAGTTGGAGACTTCAATTCCCTACTTTCATCAATGGATAGAAAATCTAGACAGAGGATCACTAAAGAAACAGAGATTTTGAAAAATATGCTAAATGAACTATACTTGACAGACATTAACACAACATTACACACCACAACAATATACATGTTTTTCTCAAGTACTCATGCATCATATTCAAGAGTAGACCATATGTTGGGTCACAAAACAAGTCTCAATAAATTTAAAAAGATTGAAACCATATAAAACACTTTCTGGAATAATAATGCAATATGTTGGAAGTCAATTATAGAGGGCCAGAAAATTCACAAATATATTAAATATATGGAGGCCAAAAAACATATTTTTAAACAGCCAGTGGGTCGAGGAAGAAATTATAAAAGAAATTAGTAAATATCAAGAGGCAAATGGAAATGAAAATACAGCATATCAAAGTTTACAAGATGCAGCAAAGGCAGTGCTTAGAGGGAAATTTATTGCCTTAAATGCCTATATTTAAAAAGAAGAAAGAGCAAAAATTGAATAATTAACCGTTCGCTTGGAAGAACTAGAGAAAGAACAGCAAACTAACCCTGAAGTAAACAAAAGGAAAGAAATAATGAAGTTTACAGCAGAAATAAATGAAATTGAGAACATGAAAACAATTGAGAAAATCAAGCAAACCAGAGATGGTTCTTTGTGAAAACTAATAAAATTGGTGAACCCTTAGCTAGGTTGACAAAAAAAAAAGAAAGAGGATGCAAATAAATAAAATCAGAAATGGAAGATGAGACATAACCACTGACCCTGCAGAAATAAGGGAGATAAGAAGAGGATAGTATGAGCAATTTTATGCTAACAAGCCAGGCACATAGATAAAATGGACAACTTTCTAGAAAGGCATGAACAACCAACATTGACTCAAGAAGAAATAGATGACCTCAACAAATCAATCACAAGTAAAGAGTTTGAAGCAGTCTTCAACAAGCTACCAAAAAGTAAAGTCCAGGACCAGATGGCTTCATATGTGAATTTTACCAAGCATTCAAGGAAGAATTAGTACAAATCCTACTCAAACTCTTCAAAAAAATTGAAGAGGAGGGAAAGCCACCTAACTCATTCTCAGAAGCCAACATTACCCTAATGTTAGAATTCCAAAGATACAACAAAGAAAGAAAATTACAATCTTTCTAATGAATATAGATGCAAAAATTCTCAACAAAAAATTGTAAATTGAATTCAGAAGAACATTAAAATAATTATATGCCATGAATAAGCAGGATTTATTCCCAGACATGCAAGGATGATCAAAATAAGAAAATCAGTTAATATAATACACCATATCCACAAATCAAAGCAGAAAAACCACATGATCATCTCAATTGACGCAGAAAAGGCATTTGACAAAATTCAACATCCTTGATGAAAACACTTTAAAGGATAGAGAAAGAAGGGAACTTACTCAACATGATAAAGAGACTATATTAAAATCCCAAGAACTTATTTTGTAGGCATAGAAAAACCAATAAGCAAATGCATTTGGAAGAGAAGTGTGCCCTGAATAGCTAAAAATATCTTGAGAAAAAAAATGAAGTGAGAAGACTCACACTATTTGAGTTTTAAGCATATTAATAAGCTACAGTGGTCAAAACAGCATGGTATTAGTGTAAAGATAGATACACCGACCAATGGGATTGAATAGAGTGTTCAGAAATAGATGCTGTCATCTGTGGACAATTGATCTTTGATAAGGCAGTCAAGCCAATCCATCTGGGACAGAGTAGCCTCTTCAATAAGTGATGCTTGGAGAATATATCCATATTCAAAAGAAGGAAAGAGGATCCATATCTCACATCCTATACAAAAATTAACTCAAAATAGATCAAAGATCTAAATATTAGAGCTAAGACCTTAAAACTTTTAGAAGAAAATGTAGAGAATTGTCTTATAAATTGTAATAGGAGGCAGGTTCCTAGACCTTACACCCAAAACACGGGCATTGAAAAATTAGATAAATAAATAGAAACTCCTCAAAATCAAAATCTTTTGTGCATCAAAGAACTTTGTCAAGAAAGTAAAAAAGGCAGCCTACACAATGGGAGTCATTATTTGGGAACCACATATCATATAAGGGTTTAATATCCAGAAAATGTAAAGAGATTCTTCAACTCAGCAACAAAAAGATAAACAACCCAATTGAAAAATGGGCAAAAGACATGAATAAACACTTCTCCCATGAGGAAATACAAATGGCTAAAAGGCACATGAAAAGATGGTAAACTTTAATTAGGGAAGTGCAAATCAAAACCACAATGAGCTATTATATTAGACACCCACTAGCATGGCCATTATCAAAAAAAAAAAAAAGAAGAAAAAGAAAACAAGAAGTGCTGGAAAGTATGTGGAGAAACAGGCACACTTATTCACTATTAGTGGGAATGTAAAATGGTACAACTGCTCTAGAAATCAGTTTGGTAGTTCCTCAGGAAGCTAAGTATAGAATTTCCACATGATCCAAAAATTCCATTACTAGGAATATATTCAGAGGACCTGAGGAAAAGGACACAAGTGAACATTTGCATACCAATGTTTATAGCAGCATTATTATGATCCCCATTTTCAAAAAATGAAAGTGTATCCCTCCCTTACACCATACAGAAAAATAAATTCAAAATTAATCAAAAACCTAAATAAAAGAACAAAAATTTTTGAACACCTAGAAGAGATGATAAGGAGACATTTTCAAGATCTTGGGTTAGGCAATATGTTATTTTACTTTACAATGAATAACAAATGAAAAAAACACACAAATGGACCTTCATAAAAATTTAAAATTTTATACATCAAGGTACATTATCATGAAAGAAAAAAGTCAACTGACAGAATGAGAGAAAATATTTGGTAACTAAATAAAGGTTTAATATCTAATATATACAGAGACATTTACAACTCAACAATAAAAAGACAAATAACCCAATTAAAAATGGGCAACAATACTAGTGCTCAATGAGAGGGAGGGGTAAGGGGTATGGTATATATGAGTTTTTTCTTTTTTCTTTTTATTTCTTTTTCTGGAGTGATGCAAATGTTCTGAGAAATGATCATGGTGATGAATATACAACTAGGTGATGATATTGTGAGCCATTAATTGTACACCATGTATGGAATGTTTGTATGTTAAGAATGCATGTACTTGTACATTGTTGTATCAATAAAAAAGAATTTGTTTGTAAAAAAAAAATGGGCAACAGGCTTGGACTGAAAAATTGAATAGGAAAATTTCTTCTTGAAAGAAATATACATGTGTTCTAAGCACATGAAAAGATGCTCATTTTTAGCCATTAGGCAAAAGCAATTCAAAACTACAGTGAGATACCAGTTCTCACCAAGAAGAACGGCTATTATGGAAAAAAGGAAAATAGCAAGTGTTGGAGAGGATATGAAGTAATAGGAACACTTATTCATTGTTAGTATGAATGGTACTTGGAAAATTATTTAGTGGTTTTTCAGAAAGTTAAGTATAACAATCCATATGACCTAGCAATCCTACTTCAAGGCATATACCCTGAAGAATTGAAACGGAGATTCAAATATCTATTTGTACACTTGTATTGATAGCAGCATTATTCACAATTGCCAAAGATAGATACAACTCATATGTCCATCAAAAGTTTGATAAAGAAAATATGGTATAACCATAAAATGGAATATTATTCAGCTATAAAAAGGAATGAAGTTCTGATATATGAGACAACTTGAATGAACCTTTGTTTTAATCTGACATGTTGCTGAAATGCAATACAAAAAAATGGATTAGCTTTTAACAATGGGAATTTATTCCTTTATAAAATTACAGTTCTGAGGCCATGAAAATGTCCAAATCAAGGCATTACCAGGACAATACTATCTTCCTGAAGTCAGACTGCCAGTGATCCTGGACTCCTCTGTCAGATGGCAAGGCACATGGTGGCATCTTCTGGTATCCCCCTTCTCTTGCTTTCAGCCTCTGTCTCCATGGCTTTCTCTCTATTTCTATCTCTTTCTCCCTATTTCTGAATTTCATTCTCTTATAAAGGACTTCAGAAAAAGGATGAGGTGGATCACATCTCAACTTAAAGTTAAGATCCTACTCTCCAAAAGTTCCTAATTACAATAGTTCCATTCCTACAGAAACAGATTAACCTTAAGAACATACTTCTCTGTGATCGGCAAAGCCTCAAAATCATCACACTCCACCTTCTGAAGCCAAAAATAAAAGCTCCTTCCATATGCAAAATATACCCATTCCATCACCATATACCAAAAGCTTTAAATCATCTCAGGAAAAATAATTACAAAATCTCATTAAAATTGGTTATAGGAGTGGTCTGCTCTGGGACTCAATTTCCTTCTGTTTGTGAACCTGTGCAAATTAGAACAAGTTATCTGCTTTGGATTTAAAAAGGAGGGAACAGTCATAGAGTAGCATTCCCATTGCCATAGAGAAAATTAGAAGGAAAACAGGGGTCATCAGTTCATGGCATACTTCATTAGATTTCAAGGACTGAGGATCATTCATAGAAGGATGCCTTGGCCTTGAGGCCCAATAGAGTGTCTGCCCCACCCTTTGCAACTGCTTGTACTGAGACCATGCTCTCAGTTTCACCCTCATCAAACAGCATTTGTGTGGTGGCCAAGCTCTCCACCCTCCCCCAGACATCTGAGAACCCTCAGGTGGTAACACTTCATGAATAACAGAGAGGATGATATATCCTCAGCTACATTCAAGGCATACTCACTCTTTCAAAATAAATGGGTGTATTTTTTCTCTTGGCCCAAAAAGATGTCTTGGCTCCAGACCTGACCCCCCATGGTTCTGCCTCTGAAGTCATTTTTCCTTCCATCTGTCCCTATTCTGTTTCTTTTTAGTCTAGGCTGGCAATGTATCCATTCATAAAGATCTCACAAAAAATGTGTGTTTCACACACAGTGACAGGTTTTCAATCTTTTTTACAGTAGACCCTTCTTCAGATCCTTCCTTTCTAATCCTGACTTGCATTGAAATGGATGACTTGTTCCAGGCTCAGTTAAATATTCACAGGGAGCACTGTTCTCTGGAGATTAATTTTCTGGAAGCTAAGAATTTTCCAAATCATCAATATCTGGTTGCTTTATATCCATAAAAGCAGTTCTCAATGTATCCCTTTCCTCTCACATTTTACTATAAACTGCAAGGAGAAACTGGGATGCATTTTTCACATTTAGTTCAGAAATCTTCTCAACTAAACGTTCAAGTTTGTTACTTTCAAATTTCTTCTATCCAACATCAACATTTGATTTAGCCAAATTCTCTGTCACCTTAAAACTGGAATCACCTTTTCTCCAATTAGCAATGGCACATTCATCATTTCTGTCTCAGGCCTCCTCAAAAGTACCTTTAACTTCCATATATCTACCATCAATCTCCCCAAAGAATTCTAGGACTTTTCTATCAAGTCCTTCACAATTCTTCCAGGATCTTCCTCGTATTCATTTATAAAGCCCTAACAGCATTTCTGGTATTTGCAATAGCAGGCAGCACCCCAATCTTGGTACCCAAATCTGTTTTAATATGCTAGGCTGCTGAAATTCATTATGCTAAAAATGGAGTGGCTTTTAACAATAGGAATTTATTAGTGTATAAGGTTATATTTTGAAGCCATGTGTTCCAGTTTGCCAGCTGCCAGAATGCAATAGATCAGAAACAGAATGGCTTTTATAAGGGCAGATTTATTAAGTTACAAGTTTACAGATCTATATCTATGAACACATCCCAATTAAAGCAAATCTATAAAAATGACCAAATTAAGACATCAATAAGAGGTTACCTTCACTAAAGAAAGGCCGATGAAGTTCAGGGTTTCCCTCTCAACTGGAAAGGCACATGGTGAACATGGCAGCACCTGCTAGCTTTCTCGCCAAGCTTCTTGTTTCATGAAGCTTCCTGGGGGCAAATTCCTTCTTCATATCCAAATGATTCTGGCTGCATGAGCTCTGTGGTGGTTGTGGCTCTGTTGTGGTTTTGTCGCTGTGTCCAAAATGCTTCTTTTAAAGGATGCCAGTAAACTAATCAAGAACCACCTAGAATGGGTGGAGTCACATCTCCAGCTAATAAAAAAGTTAATACCCACAATTGTTGTGTCATAGTCATATCTCCAATGAGATAATTTAATTAAAAATTCCAGTCTGCATTATTGAATAGGGATTGAAAAAAAATGTTTGCTCCCACAAGATCGGATCAGGATTAGCACAAGGCTTTTCTAGGGTGCATAATCCTTTCAAACCAGCACACCATGAAAATGTCCAAATCAAGGTGTCATGAAGACAATATTTTCTTCTTGACAACTGGCTGCCGATGAACTTGGAGTCCTCTGTCAGTTGGCAAGGCATATAGTGGCAGGTGCTGGTTTCTCCCTTCTCTTCCAGGTTTCAGCTTCTGGATTCCATGGCTTTATCTCTGCTTCTGTGCCTTTCTCTCTCTTTGTCTGCATTTCATTCTCTTCTAAAGGACTCCACCCTGAGTGAGGAAGGGCACATCTTAACTTAAGATCATACTCACTAATATATCCTACTTATATACAGGAATGGATTAGCTTTAAGAACATACTTTTTTATGGCCTTCAAAGCTTCCAAACCACACCCACAAACTTGAAGACATTACTTTTAGTAAAATAAGCTGGATGGAGAAGGACAATATGATAATACTGATACACTATAATTAAAATAAGAAAATTTGTAGAGTAAAAAACTAGAATACAACTTACCAGGGACCAGGGTGGTGGTGTTAGGGACAAGGGGTTAATGTTTAGTTGGTGCAGAATTGTTTGAAGTGACAAAATTGTTTTGGTAATAGACAGTAGTGATAGTAACACAACATTGTGAATATAATTAACACCACTGAATCATATATTTGAATGTGGTTGAAAGGGCAGATTTAGACTGTATATGTGTTAGAATAAAAATTTACAAAAAAAGAACAAAAGGAGAAATAAAAGAAAAAATTAACATTAGCAAAATATTCTTAAATGGAAACTAGTGCCAATAAATAAGGAACAAAACAAAATAATCTACTCCAAAAATCATTAATCAAGAAAAAATTATCATTAACATGTATAGATCTAAAAACTTAGCCCTGATATACATAATGCAAAAAAATGAAGGAACTTTTAGGGAAATAATAAGCACTGTGGTAAATTTTAACACAACTCCATCAGACCTCAATACAGCAAGGAAATAAACAAAAAAGGTAAGCATATAAAATTTATTACTAACACTATTAATAAACTTGAATATCTGGAGGCGTGTGCATTCACTCTATAACCAAAACATCTATTATATGCATAGAAATTGAATATACACTCTTTCTAAAAATAAACCTTTTCAAACTTTTATTTTTTCTATTCAGTATGAAGTTAAATAATTTCACATTAAAAAGTATCTACATATATATGTTTATATTTAACACGAAATTACATACACATATATGTAACAATTAAAATTAAACATCTATCACCACCTTTTATTTCCAGGTCTATCATTTTCATTCACCATTGCTTAAGAAGTACTGGAGGGAACTACAGCATATGAAAATTTTGATACATCATAATTAAGATGTTTGATGTTGTTGCCTCTTTATCTGTTAAAGAACAGAAATTAAAATTGAAAGACAGAATTGGCCTATTTTTATTTACAAGTTGAAAAATGTGTTTATTCAAATAATCCTATCCAGTTGTGGGAGAATGATGATGATGTAGTTAATACTGCTGACTCAGTAATAACAAATTAGTTTCTGTTGATTTCAATATCCACTTTAAGTAAAAATTGAATAACCTCTGGCTTTTCTTAAAATTGCCTTTCTTTTTTGAACTTTTTTGAAATAAGTGAAATATTACCTATTTCTACATATTCTTCATTTACAATATTTTCATATAATTTTTCATCTTCTAGGTATTGTGGGTGGTGCTTTGCGATAAGTTAACACATCTTTTATTAAATTATTTTTCAAATATAATGATTCTATTGTGAATTACCTGATAACCAGTTTAAACTAATTCAGGGAAAAAGACATTGATACATGCCTGGAGAAAATATTGTACAAAATAGTATTTGCATTTCTTTTTCAATAAATTTAATCATAAAGCTAATAGTTTAGGAAAAGTCGATGATAAGACAATTTATAAGGATTTTAGTGTATATGCAAACATGTTTTCATATCTGACTAGCAAGTCATAAATGCATTAAAATAATAATGATTTTTTCTCAATTTTCATTTGGATTATTAAAACCTACAGTAAATATTTTACCTGTCCTATTGATGGCTTGTTTATACTTTGAAGACTTTATTGGCAGCAGTCATATTATCTTCCTATACAATGTTTTAAAAGTAAAATAGCATTAAAATATATTTATGAAAAATAGAGTTTGGGGAAAAAATTGACTTTTTTAAAGAACAGTGAAAATGAGAAGAGAGTAAAAATGAAATACACTTAGGTTTGAGACCGCAGCAGGACACATATCTAACATGAAATCTGCAATATAAAATAGAGCAAAAAGAGGTATTTTTTTTTTTTAATAAAATAATGAGATTACCAAGTGTTGAAAAAAGGACACAATGGTGGTGGTAGCAGCAAGGTGAGAAATCCTGTTGGGGTCAAGAAGATTGCGGAAAAGTCTCCTGGAGTAAAATATTTTAATTCAACCTTGGTTTCACTAGAAAAAATAAAAAGAGCTGAGGCAGAAGGAAAAGCATCACAAATTTTGAGGTGGACAGAGGGTAACAACTCTGCACTTAGGGAAGAAAGAGCTTGAATCTTGGGACATTGATGAACTTTAGATCTTCAGAAATGTCCCTGAACCCTTCCTCCACAGAGACAAATGTATTATTAAGCTTCCAAACTGTTGCAAACACCGAAATTTTTCTGACTGCCAGAAAGCTCTGGCCATGACTTGACAGTAGAAGGTGACCCAACTTGGTGCACCTCCCATGAAAACAGTCATGTTTTCACCCTCAGTCTTGGCCCTGGTCACAGAAAATTGCCTCATGGTTTTAGAGTAGGCAAAGTTGAACTTTATCAAAGTTAAAACTCTGCCTTTTTGAAAGACATCACTAAGAAAAAGAATATATATATATAAGCCACAGACTGGGAGAAATACTTAGACTACAAAAACCTGAATCCAAGAATATATATTACAAGCAAAACACAACTCCAAATTTAAAAAGCCAAATCATGGAATTTTTTTAAAAAGTCAAAAGACCTGAAGAGATGCTTCATAGAGGAAGATAAACAAATAGCAAATAAATACATTTAAACAAAACATTCAACATCATCATAGGAATGTGGTTAAAACCATAATGAGATACCACCATATACCTAAGTAGCTATGAGTGAGCTGTGGAGCAACTAGAAGCTCTTGCATTGCTGGGGGAGTGTAAAGTATATCATTTTTACCCGATGATGTTTATAAGAGTGAAATACATCTACCAGCTACTAATGACAAAAATCAGAAATGAAAAGGGTGACAGAACTACTATAAAATAAAATGGACTATAAGAGGATACTATGAACAACTGTGCATAGATAGACAAATTCTACCAGAACCAAAAAAGAGGTGATAGAAGATCTCAACAAACCATTAACTAGTAAATAAATTGAATCAGTAATTGAAGATTCCCCCAAAATAGAAGCCTAGGACCAGTTAGACTCAAGGGAATTTTAGCAAACATTCCAAGAAAGCAACTCAATCCTTCTTAAACTCTCCCAAAATATTAAGGATGAGGAAAAATGTCCTAATTCATTCAATGAGGCCAACATTACCTTCACACCAAAACCAGATAAAGATACAAGAAAAGAAAATTATAGAACTATATCTCTTATGCATATGGAAGCAAAAACCCTCAACAAAATACAAACAAACCAAATTCAGCAGTATATTTAAAATTTATACACCATGGCAGAATGGAATTTATTACTGCTATGCAAGGGTGTATCAACATAAAATCGATTACATGAATACACCACATTGACAGAATGAATGTACAAAAAGCACATGGTCATCTCAGTTCTTCATATTTCCTACTGAGCAATTTTTTACTTATGATATAATTCTATCATCAAGCATAGAGCAGTCTATACTCCTAATAGTCCAGATAAAGTTAAACCTTACTCTTAGATCCTGAAAATAAATACAGTGCATATCAGGCCCTTTTCTTTAGGAAGCTTTCAACAAATAACATTTTTACCTGCCTGGCACATTGTTGAAACACTGAGAATTCTTACCTACCCTTGTTGTTATGGGAAGGAGTGAAGAGCAAATAAAGAAGTTTCCTGATGGCTCAGTTTTGTACAATTGATGTTTATGACTACTAATACATATATATATAATATATATTATATATAAAATATATATATTTATATTATTTATATTGTTTGTTTGTTTGTTTATTTATTTATGCATGAGCAGGCTCCAGGAATCGAGCCTGGGTCTCTGGCATGGCAGGTGAGAACTCTGCCATTAAGCCACTGTTGCCCACCCTATTTTGTGCTAATTTTTCAATACAGAGTGTGAATTAGTTTTCTAGATTAAGATAGGCAGATGAAAAATAACAATTTGTAAGGCTGGGTCAGATTGTTGCATTAAACTATGACAGGAAAGATATGCACAAGATAAGTTACATGAGCATCACCCATATTCTTCCTTACTCCTGTCATGTGGCAGCAGTCATAATTTCTTATGCTTCCTAGATTCAATTACTGCTATTTTTATAAAATTCCTTTTCATGCCTGATGATCCTCTGGCAGAAAGTGACCAGGAAACATCATGAGTCCACCTCTGGGACTTCTCTACACAAACAGCCTAATATTGTAGAGACTGGAAACACTATTTCAAATAATTGTTCCTTAGATATTATGATGAACTGGGCTATCACTACTTCCACTCCATTGTTTACAGACTAATGTAGTCTACTTAATTGGCATTGTACCTATAATGATCACTGATTTAAGGAGTATACCACATCTTGATAGAGTGAATCATCATTGCAGGGTATGATCTCCAAGCTTGCATATCTGCTGCATCATTGAGAAGTCATTCTAATGCTCAAACATACTACCCTCTTCTGGAGGTGCAGTGTGAGTTGGGACCATCAAGGAATCATGAAACTACTTCTGAAATTCCTTTTCCACAAGTATGTCCCTTGATTCCCAGAGATAATATGGGGAATCCAATGTCGGTCTATCAGATTATTTGTGAAATTTTGGATTCTATTGTTGTTCAACATCTTGGAGTCAGGAAGTAATGCTCATAAACATTTGAATGCATGCCTATCTGGTCAGGGTGAATCACTGTCTTGCACATGGAGAATGGATGAAAGGTGTCTGATGTAATTAGTTTGCTACCAAGAGGCTAGTTGGTCTTCTCAGGAGATCACATGCTCAGCATCCACTCTATTGTTGATGCATCAAATATTAATTAGCAGCAGTAGCAAGATTACCTTTAGTGAACAGAGCATGTTGTTTAGCACATATATCACCCCCATCTCTGCCACCATGGCTACTCCAACAGTCCATTTTTGAAGTACTGGAGTGATTAGGAGCAGAGAATGTCTGATATCAATTGTCTTTAATCAGATTTTGGAAGTTTGGGACATTATTTCATTGCATATACTTTCTGCTTCTTTCTTTCTCAGACTCTCCAGGTACTCTTATTCTGCATATGCTGAAATGCTTGATGGTGTCCCACAGGTCTCAGAATATTTCATTTTTCTTTTTTCCTTTACCCTCCTATTCCTAAGACTGGATTATTTCTATAGATTTATCTTCGAGTTCACTGATCCTTTATTCCACCTGATCTAATCTACTATTGAAACCCTCTGATTACATTTTATTTCAGTTATTATACTGGTCAACACCAGAATTCCTGTTTGGTTCCCTTTATATGTGCTTTTGATAGTCTATATTGGTTGAAACATTATTCTCCTTGTTTTCTTTAACTCTTGGTGCATGATTTGATTTAGCTCTTTAAACATATCTAAGACTATTGATTTAAAGTTTTTATATAATAGTCCAATATCTGTGCTTCTACAGGGGCATTTTCTGATCTTTCTCCTGTGAATGGACCATACTTTCCTGCAAATGGACCATGTTTTCCTGTTTCTTAGAATGCTTTGCCTTTTTTTTCTGGAAAGAGGACAGTTTGATTATTAAAATGTGGCAATTTGGAAATCGAATTATTTTCCCTCCTCAATATTTGTTTTGGTTGCTTTCTCTGTGTTGTAGTTGTTTGCTTTTATGGTAACTTTTTTTTTTGTATGCTATATGGTGGGGTCACAACTTATACTTTTTCCACGTGGCTATCCTGTTATTGCAGCACCATTTATTGAATTTTTCTGGGGAGTGGAAGTGCACAAGTTGGGAATTGAACCTGGATCTCCTGTATGGCAGGTGAGAATTATACCATTGAAATACCCTTGCACCTCCTACAGTACCTTTTAAAAGCTCTTTTATTAAGAGTACATTCTTTTTCACATGTGGTTTCTGAAGTATCTCTTCCCTTAGTTTATCATCAAGCTAGTATTGGGACCAAGATATCACAGAACACCTGGAGCCAAAAAACAAACCAGAAAAAGAACTCTCCCAGCCTTTGCAGATTACCTCTGGAGGGACATTCCTGCAAATGCTTAGCTAAGCCATATAAAACTCTGCTTTAATCTTCACTTTCTGCTTTCCCTTAACCTAAATATCAGCCCTAGGTAAATTTACAGCTTTCTCCAGTCATTTTTGAGCATGAATTCTGCTCTGGGGATGTATACAATTGTCCAAAATTCCTGGTACAGTTTTAACACCCTCGTTCTTCAGAGTCTTTTCCCAACTTTTCCTTCTTGGCTTTCAGTATGTGTATTGTTTCACACAATTGCAATCTTTTGTCCCAGATGGTAGCAGATTGTCCACATACCTTTCAATGCTTTTTTATTATTATTCTTTTGTATGGGCAGGCACTGGGAATTGAACCTGGGTGTTGAGGCATGACAGGCAAGAACTTTGTCTGCTGAGCCACCGTGGCCCACCTTCAATGTTTTTGATGAATGCCCTTTGTGTAACAGCTTTTCCATCCCAGAGATTTTCAAGTTAGTCTAAACAAATGAAATTACCTTGCTATAGCTCTCCAGGCATCTAGCAGACAGTCAAAACACAGTTCTTTGAGAACAAGGTTGACTCTGTACTCTGTTTAACCAAGGACCAGGGTCCAATACTGGAATGCAGGTTTCTATCATCAAGACTGGAACAGCACCATGGAGGGAAAGGGATTAGAATAACTAAAAATTCCATAAGCTCTCCTGCTGTTTTTAAGTTGTCTCTTTCTGGATTCAGTGTTTGACTGCTGTAAATCTTTAACTGTATCCTGGACTTATGACATATTTGTTTCTGAGAAAAGATCTTGGTACTTTTTCAGGCTATCTTTGGAGAGGGAGGTCCTTGGAGCTACTTCCTTAGACATTTTTGTTGGCATCCCTCAATAAGTGGTAGTTTTTTTAAAGAATATTTGAAATGTGGAATATGAGCTCATATAAATGATCCATTAGTTTATCTTGCCCTGGAAATAGTTTTGTTTTAAACCCATGATTATGTTTTGCCATCATGTAGTCATTATTTGGAAAGTATTGGTCCAGTGAATTACTCAGATCTTCCAAATATTGGTCCATTTCATGAAATAAAACAAAACAAAACAAACTGTGAAGTTTCTGAGGAAGAGAACAAGTTTCCCAAAATGCTAAAACTAATTTTTGCTTGAAGCTTTGTTTTTATCATTTCCACAGGCTTGTTCACCAGCTTTCCTGAGATTGATAAGATTACCTCTTTCGTTTTTGAAAAACAAATGCAAATACAGGCATAACATGGAGATATTGCAAATTCAGTTCCAGTCCGTTGCAATCAACAAATGTTGCAATAAAGCAATTCATGTGAAAGTTTGATTTCCCAGAGCATATGAGGTTTGGTTATACTATACTGTAGTCTATTAAGCATGCAATAGCATTACATCTAAAAAAAAAACATTGCACACAACTAAATTAAAGCATGATGCAGAAACATGAAGTGAGCATATCTTGTTGGGAAAATGGTGCTGATAGAGTTGCTAGATGCAGGGTTTCCACAAACCCCCAATTTGTTAAAAAAAAAAAAACTATCTGCAAAACACAATAAAATCAGGTAGGCCTGTACTCAAATTAAAATAACTATAGTTTGTCTATCAGTCTTCCTTAAAGTGAAAATGGTATCGCATTAAAAAAAAAAAATCTTCTAGTTTGGCTTGTAACTAAAATAATTATACTAACTTTTCCTGATATAGCCATCATGTTTTCTGGTACATAGCAGACATGCTTTAGATATATTTGCTATGTCTACAGACAATATTAAACATGCATGTAAAGGTCCAAATTTATTTACATTAATAACTGATTTATTCATAAAGAACATTCTGGTATTTTGCTTAACTGTGAGTATGTAATGGTGAACAATAAATACAATTTGGTGGCTATATTAGTTTCCTCAAGCTGATGCAAAACCCAACATAAATTAAGTGGATAAAACAAAACAAATTTACTTTCTCAGAGATATGAAGACTAGATATCTGTAAACAAGATGTTGGTAAGGCCAAATCCCTTGAAGGTTCTAAGGAAGAATCATCTCTGGACATTTTCTTGCTTCCAGTGATTCCTAGCAATGCTTGCCATTCCCTTGGTTTTAGCTCTATCACTCCAATCTCTGCCCACGTCATCACATGGCCTTCTCGCCTGCATTTCCTGTGTCTCCATCTCCAAATTGGCAGATCTAAGTTTAGTCATTGGATTTAGTCCCCACTCTAATCCAGTATGTTCTCATTTTAACTTGATTATATCATCACAGACCTATTTCTAAATAAGTAACAGTCCCGGGTTCTGAGTTTTAGGATTTTAACATACATTTTTAGAGATAAAGTTAACTTACTGGTGCTATTGAATTCAGTCAGGCTAAAGTACCAGCAACTTTAAACAGCTTTACTTTTGCACCTCGGTGAAATGTCTACCTGATTAAAAAGACAAAAAAAAAAATTCTCATACTATTATAAAAATAGTTTTGACCTTTTGAAAGCCCTGAAACATTCTCTAGACCCTAACAGACAGGAGACTACTCTTTGGTGAGCACCGCTGAGGTGGAAAATAAGCCCTGAAGGCTTCCAACTTTAAGGCAGCATGGAGAAGACGGAGATAAACAAACAGAAGCTGGGAAGAAGGTACCAATAAGAGCAAAGAAAAATCCAGATAATATCTGTCCAAAAAGCCATGAGGAGACCACATGTTAAAGAACAAAGGGGATCAAATATTGATAAAAAGTGATGATTGAGTATTGACCAGTTAGTAATGTGGTCATTAGTGATACTGACAAGGACAATTTTGGTGGAGTGGTGGCTATGAAATTCTGATTAGAGCAGGTTTAAGAGAGAACTGGTAGAAAAGAATTTGTATCAAACATTATATATATATATAATCCTGTGAGGAACTTTGATGCAAAGAAAAAGAGCCACAGCTGCTATGGAAAAAGCTTAACAGGACCAGTTTTGTTTTGTGTTTTAAGCTGTTTTGTTTTTGTGGTGGTTATTGTTGTTTTGAAAAGGAATATTAATAGTATCGCTGATTTGTGATAGGTAAACAAAAAATGTGGTAAAGAAAGAAATTGAGATAAGTGCTTTTATCTCTTCAGCTAGTATTTCTTGAAATGTTTCTCTAGGTTAGGCTGATGAGAATGCTAAGCAAAAACGAGACACTGATCATAGAACGATGCCCGAATAACATACGGTGTGCTGGTTTGAACAGAAGTATGCCCCCTAAGAAAAGTCATGTTTTAATATAAATCCCATTTCATAAAGGTAGAATAATCTCTACTCAATGCTGTATGTTTGAAACTAATGAGATCATCTCCCTGGTTGATGTGATTTAGTTAAGAATGGTTGTTAAACTGGATTAAGGGATGACATGTCTCCACCCATTTGAGTG